>CATIWJ010017348.1:0-12784 GCA_949640765.1 Croton laevigatus
AATGTGGGATAAGTCATTTTAGAACTCATTTGAACATTGTTCCAAGCTCATTTCGAGCATCAATTTCTCATTCACCTTAAATCCGTTTTGAGCATATAATATACTGTTGGAACGCTCTCATTGCGTAGAATACATTGACACATTTCAAGTTATTCAACACGCACTTTTTCCCATAAATTATTATGCTCAAATTGACTAAACACACTAAAATTTCCAACAGATATTTCATAAAATATCTCTCCATTACATTCCTCATAAATGCTAATAATTCGTGTAATCCATTAAATTATTTTTTTAAAATAAAGATTTTATATTTTAGAGAAGAATTGAAAAGTGAATTTTATGAGAATTGAACCAAACTCATTATGTGATTAAAAAAAAAAAAAACGTGTCTTTTCATTTAGATAACTATCCTTTTACACGCTTTAAATGTCTTATATGCTTTTATATTTGTTCTACTTCAAATGTTTTAATTTTTCTATTTAATGAGTTTTTCCTAAATTACCACTATATATGTTATTTTGAAAATTTAAACTCTTTATTTTTCAAAGTTATCAAGTAATAAAGAGAAATTTTTTTTTGAATTAAAAAATCCTTATTACAGAGAAGAGGAGTATAAAGAATTCAATAAAAACAAAATGGTTATCAAACCATTCTTTACTATCAAAGTCAATAGTCCGCGCGTACATGGGCTTATTATATTAGTGAATGAGTGATGAACACATATTGCACAAAACTAATTGGTTTGTACTACTAAAACCACACTTCATTCATCCTTGTGATTATTATTCGATTTTGAATTATATTCCCAATAAGCACCCTCAGATGCAACCAGAAGTAGGCTGAATGCCTCTGATACTATGTGAGAGTTTATAAATCCGTACACATATAAATGTATAAGTGAATGAATGATGAACTCGTTTTATACAAAACTAATTAGATTGAGCTTAGACTACACCTCTTGCACTACGTCAAATTATTGCATTTGATTTTGATTTTTGAATGTAAATAAACTGTTAATATATATATGGAATTATTGAGTATTTGCTTTGATTTATTTACCATACCAATTTTTTTTTATTTAATTAGAGACTTAGCTCAGGAGTTATGAAATTCAGTTTGCTCATGTTTAATTATTTTATATTTAAAATTTAGCATCTCTAGAAAATAAGTAAACAGAGAATAACTGCTCATTTGTGTTTCATCTTTAAATCCTACTAATTCATTTGATGCTTATGACAGGAAAAGCTCTTGCTAAATTTTATCCAATGGAGTTCTCATATGTTCAACTTAATTTTCTTGATAATTAACTGGAGACCTATATCATTATCATTATCATAGGGTAATAGTACTAAATGTTAGAAATATTTTAATAATTATATTAAAATGGAATGACTAAATAATAATATTAATCAAACATAAGACACATTACAGTAAATTTTTCATAAATAAATTTTTTTTTTTTTTTGGGTGGCCCGATCTGTGACTTTATACATCACTGTAAAATATAAAATACACATATCAATTCTATCATTTAATGAATACATCACTTTCAAGTCTTTGAACCAACTATCATTGTAATGAGCCTCAATTATTTACTTTAGGTTACGGAATATTGATTGACCATTTCGTTTAAAAGAAATATCAAGTATATTTAGAAAAAGTAATGCAAAGTTGAAACACGTCCACAACTGTTGTGTGCAATAATAAGTCACGTTTTACTTTTTAATGACATGTTCGGACATAGAATATACCGGCTAATCCAAAACAAGAGGGAGGGGATAGGGCCATTGTTATTTTCTTTCTTTTTCGTGCTGCTTCAAAAGTCAGAAACAAATTAATGCCATTTATGACATAAGGCATAAAATATCTTCTAGCCATATAATTCAGAATGCATCAATGCAACTACGCTTTCTTCTTTCTTTCCTTTTTTCTCTAAATACGTGTTAGGAAAATTTTATTTCCCTTTCTTCCTTTTAATTTTCAATTAAAATTATTTTATAAGTCAATTTAAAAATAACATATAATTAGTCCTAGCAATGTGAACTTGAGCTTTCATATTTGGTCATGGCAAGCAAGCTGGTTGGAACACAATTCCGTTGATGACCTTCAATTACTCTCCCTCCAGGTTGATGAAGAAGACACTGTCTTAGAACCACCTTTAATTAAAATGATATATGTTTTCATTTTCGTTTGTAGCAAAATCTTTTAGAAAATAAATTTAAAAAGCATGGTTTAGTGGAGTTCTACAATAATTTGATTATTGAATTGTCAATGCTGTTTTTTCTTTGTTCTTTTATTTTAATTTCGGAAAACTTATAATTTTATTCTGCATTTTCACTTAATATATATTTTTGTCCCTGTATTTTTTGAGATAGACTTTTTTGCCCCATTTTTTAGAAAAAATTATACTATTTTGTCCTTTCTTGCATTAGATAGTGAAAAAAATTAACAAGTCATATCTCATTTGAATCGTTTCTTTGCTTTGATTACAAATATGATATTAATTTTAACTGAAACATCATATATTTATTGAAAATACTAAAATACCGTTCGATTAACCAATTATTTTTCAGTTTTTCCAATATATTGGTGTTGTTTCAATCAAAACTAATGTCATATTTATAATCAGGGCAAAGAAACGATTTAAATGAAAAAAGAACAAAATAGTATAATTTTTAAAAATTACGAGGATAAAAAGTTTATTTCAAAAAATACATAAACAAAAATATAGATTAAGTGAAAATGCAAGGTTAAAATTGTAATATTTCCTATAATTTATAAATAATTATTGTAGTTTAATAGATAGAAACTAAACTTAAACTTGTTATGTGAATATATAATTTTTACCGTATAATTATTAACAATTTCGAGAAAAAATATCCCTTTTTGTACATCAGAAAAAATATCACTTTAGAGAACATGCAATGTTGTTCAATAATAAACTTCAATGAGTTTTGTTAAAATATGAATTATGAAGACATTAAAATAAGTATTAAAATGACTTCTTTACTTCAAAATAATAATAAACTGACAAATTTTTGTGTTGGATTTAAAAAAACACAGACGAATATAACGCATATTTGTACGTATTCGTTTTTAAAACGTCAATGAATTTTTAGGCATTTAATTGAATTTTATTAGGATGGTGGTTGGATTAGACAAGATTACCTAACAAATAATTTAACTAATGGAAGGAATAAATAAGAAGCCTTTTTTTTAAACAGGAATAAAGAAGCAACAAAATTAGGTTTCATTCGTTTCTTTTTCAATAAGCATTAATTTCCAAGTTGGCAGTAGTAAGGACTTTGATGCATTAACCTCTCAAGTGGGCAACTTGGAAGTGTTCCCTACAAAAATTGTGAAATTTTGGCACTTCCCAGGAACAGTTCCGTCCTCATATTTGGACCGTAAAAACTAACATTGAAAAGTTCAGGTGCACCAAAATCAATACTATTATCGTTTTTTTTCCGAAAACTCCAGTCCAACGACTTTAATTGAGTTAGAATAATCTTTTTTTTTTTTTTCCAAAAACTCCAGCTTGACGCCTTTAATTAAGGTAGAACAAACTTTCTTTAATACACTCATTAATAACCAATGGCAAGCCATTTACACCTTTATGACAACAACATAACATAAAACCCATTCTTATATATTTGGTTAATCTAGCAAATTGCGTGTTAATTGCAACTTCAGTTTTTTTTTCATTTAACAATGTAAGAGTAAGAGCATTCATGACTTGTCCTAAAATAAAATATTTAAAACTATAATAATAAAAAATTATTAAATTTGTCACTCTACCTCTATTTTTTTTAAATAAATATAAATTTATGCACCCAAATGTAAATAACGAGATTCAAATTCAGTCCGTTAGAACTCGAGAATAAGGTTTTATCACCTCTGCTACTCTACTTCTATTATTTAGAGAATAAGAAAAACTAAAAGAGTCAAAACGTTTGTCATATCATATATAAACAAATGTAAAACGACACGTAAATTTGTGCTGAATTCTACAGTAGCTTCAACTTTATTTACGATTTTTTTTTTTTAGTCATTTGTCTACTGCGAGACCAAAATTGTTTTATACTCTTTAAGAATACTCCTCTAATTCTTAACTTATTAAATATTCCAACTTTTAAAATTATTTTATTGAATGTTTCAACTTGCAGTTTTTTATTTTAGTGAATAATTAAAAAAATATGAAACTACTCTTTCATAATAATTCATGTTAAGAAAGCATCAACGCATGATATAATATTCTCAAACGTGATTATAACTCTAATAATAAATAATCAAAACGTCTTAATTAAGGATAATTTTCGGATTTTGCGAAAGAGATTAGAACATCTTTAATACTACAATATCTATTTTAAATTTAATTCACATATAAGTAAAAATAGAATTCTTATTTAAAAAAAAAAAAGTCTCAAATGTTATTGTTTATCCGGATGTTTATCTGATGTAGTAGTAGACATTATCTAAAATGACTTCAATTTTTGAATGAGCTCAACAATTATCTCAACTTCCCAAGACTCTTATTCACAATTTATCTTCAGACGATATTCCTAATATAGTGTGTGATGCCATAAAAGATTCCAAATGGGTCCAAGCCATTGAGGAAGAAATGAAAGCTTTTGAGAAAAAATACTTGTGTACTTATGCTATTACTTGAAGGAAAAAGAACTGTGAGATGTAAATGGGTGTTCTCTATCAAGCTTTTTTTTCAAATACTCTTAAAATCCTCCACTTAAAAATAAGACAAGAGATGAAGATCTATCTACATATCCATCAACATCACGTGTAATATATCACCACATGGCTTGTAATCTCCTCTTGAAAACTCATTTGAAGGAACCAAGAATACTCATTTTGAGACCCTAGAAATAGATCAACAAAATAAAAGAAGTAAACTGTATAAGATCCATATAGATTTGCTCTAAAATGGTAGAATCAAGTTCCACCATAAAAAAAAAAAAAAAAAAATATTGGACAAGTCTAAACAGCTAAATGAAAATAAAAAAGATCAAATACTAAAAAAAACTAAGAAAGAAAGACGACAGAAAATGAATAAGGAAATGGAAAAGAGGGCCACAGCCGGCGAAGAAACACCGGCAACAGCCCACAAAACACCACATACGAAGCTTTGTTTGAGAGAGTTTAGGAAGAGAGAGAAAATACTAATATTTTTCATTTCTCTAAAATAAAATGTGTTATAAAAAAATATTTTAGGACTAAGTATCAAATTACATTTTAAAACAAAACTAAAGGACCCAAAAACTAAATGATAGAAAACAAATGAACTTAAAAATTCAAAATACCAAGTCACATATTAGCGAGGACTTCAAACTTTATTCTCCTATATATTGATATTGACATATACTATCCAAAGAACATCATCTGGGGATGGCATTTATTCATTAACAAACAACCACTTCCTCTTTTTTTTTCCTTTCTTTCAATAAGATATTTGAAGAAATTCTCAAAATAGTGTCACATGTAAATATCTAGTCAATCTTTATCCTTATAAGTATAAATGTTTAATCCAGATTGGCAATATGTTAATCATTCTCATTAATTTTAAAAGATAGCTTAATTTCTCAAGTATGTATGCATATGTCGAATTAATACACTTGTTCAGGTGTTATTAGGCAGTGGATTTCGCAGTAATTACGGAATTTGACTAAATAAAAGAACAAAATGAACAAAAAATCATTTAAGTATTTGATTGACATATGATGAAATAAATTTGTCAGTCCAAGAAGATTCAATCTTTATAGAAATATTATAAAAAGGTTATGCCGGTCAACACAAATCATAAACTTCTGTTAACATAATAATAAACAATTATTTTTATTAACGGAAGTTCAAATTTTGAGACTAAATCAAGTCACGTACGCAGCAGGATTTTTGTTTTATATATGAAATTGAAAAGTCAAGTTTAAAGTTGATGAAAAAATGATAATTAATATTGAAAATTCAAATACTTAAATTATAATGACGTCCGTATAATGCTTTACTAAAATTTTATGATGAGATGAAATCTCTAATAATATAAATAACGAAAAATAATAACAATATTAAAATGAAAAATAATACAATAACATAATCAATTTTTTTGATAAAAACATAATCAATTTCAACACCACCTTTTTATTATTATTTTTTGATGATATATGATGGTAACTTGTCCAAAAAGTCGGGAAAATTAAAGAAATAAAATAAGCTAATATATTTCCTTTAAAAAAAAAAAAAAGACATTTCCACTTTGAAATTTATGAAACATAATAAATTCACCAAATTTTTAACTTCGGAATAAACTCACTCGATTATGGACCTTTTTTTTCGTGATTTGAAACTATATATTACTCTTAGTCAAAATTTTCAACCAAATACCCAAAATACATAATTATATATATATATATATATATATATATATATTTGTAAAATTTTAATTTACATTACCAATAATAAAATATTAGTCTTACTAATATTGAATTTGCAATTTTATGTTGGACAAATTGTATTTAAATTTTTTTTTTCATATATATATATATATATATAGTATATAATTAAAATATGAGAATGAGATTCATTTTATGATATAACATTTTTAACAATGATTAATTTCTTAAATAAAGAGGATCCAAAATAATAAATTTATTTTTCAATTACACCCAATAAGATGTGATGAATACAAAAATAACAAATTTAGAAATTAAAGTTTTAATAATAGAAAATTATTTTAGAGTGTTATTCATATAATTTGAGAATTCAATTTATTTCGGGTGAAAATGTCACAATAAATTTCAATTTGGATGAGTTTTTACAAAGTACAAAATTGGATGAGTTTGTTAATAAAGTTCAAGTTTAAAATATTATGTTAGCCAATAAAATAGGAGGGATTTTGTAGTAATTGTAGTTAATAAACGCCAATTAAAATATTGAAACCGATGATGTCATTATGAGAGGCTGTTTTTGTATTCAATATGTGAAAATTGGAAACAGTAATTAATAAAGTAATTAAGCCGGCGGAGCCCATAGTTTTACAAACAGTAACTTCATTTTGCAATTGATTAGGACTAATTCTGCTTATATTCAGGAATCATTCTTCTTCTTCTTCTTCTTCTTGTCCTTGCCATTTTAGTTTATTTTTATTTAACCAGCTGGTTTCTGTCGTAAAATCACAGAAGTTAACTAATTTAAATTCGAATCGGATAAGACCACTAAAACGGTAAAGTTCTTACTTATGAATTTTAACGCTATTGCATTTTTAAAATTCGGACTCAATAGTTAAAACTTTTGATTAAATTAAAACAACGGGTATTTGAAAAAAAAAAAAAAACTTAAACGGATTGATCTATGCACTAAATGGTAATACTTTATTTTATTTTATTTTTCATAGATGTGTTGGTATTTTGTTTGGGTAATTTTTATCGTTATCTCTGAACTATAGTCCAATTCGCAATGTCGTCCTACAGCATAAATAAATGACTATGGGTAAAAATTACGCTCATTGTTTGGTTTTCGTTATTCAAAATTGGATAGAGTTGAGTTAAGACACGCTTATGTATGCTCTCTCTATCTCTCTCTCCGTCGCCATGGAAATAGTCAAAGTTTATGTTCTATAGTTTCTTTCAATTTATAAATATGTCATTAAGGACTCTGTTTCTCTCATAACTATTCCTAAACGACAACACAAGTCCCTGCTTACATATTAAAACCATTTCATTTCACTTTCACTTATCTTCTCCCTCTTCTTCTAAATATTGTGTTGAATCAAGAAAGCTTTTTCGGAAGGAAAAAAAAGAGAGAAGCTTTTTCAGCCAGTCGCCATGGCTGGAGGAGGAGATGGTACTAAAGATCGCTCCTTGGAAGATACATCTACATGGGCTGTTGCTATTGTTTGCCTTGTCATGATTGGGGTTTCTATCCTTATTGAGCATATTTTTCATTTAGTTGAAAAGGTGATTCATTATAAATTTAACTACTTGCATAACTTTATATATGTTCTTCAATTTTACAATTGGTTTCTAAAATTTTCTTCTTCTTTTTTTTTTTTCGATTTTTTGCAGTGGTTTAAGAAAATACATAAACCAGCTCTTGTGGAAGCTCTTGAAAAGATCAAAGCAGGTCAACTAATTCCTCATTCATTTCTTTTTTTTTTTTCCCACTTTTTTTGGGTCAGATGTATAATTTATCAAAGACTAAGGCTGCAAATGGGATTTTTTTTTTTTTTTTGCAGAGTTGATGCTTATGGGTTTTATATCCTTGATGTTAACTGCACTACAAGGACCTATATCTCAAATTTGTATTTCAGAGAGCATTGCGTCCAGTTGGCATCCTTGTAATAGTGAAAAAAAATCCCAAGCATCCAGTGAAGAATCTGGCAAAGATCGGCGAAGACTGCTTCAATTCTTGGATTCTGAAGCAAGCAGTAGACGGTTTTTAGCAGGAAAAGCTGGTGGTGATAAATGTGGAGAAGTAAGAAGAAGATTTATTTTATTAATTATTTTTGCTTACAAGGTATTTGATAAACGGAAATGCTTCATTAACAAATTTGTGATATATGTTTGTTTGTAGGGTAAAGTTGCTTTTGTATCAGCATATGGTATTGATCAGCTCCACTATTTCATCTTTGTATTAGCAGTAGTCCATGTGCTCTACTGCATAATTACTTATATTTTGGGCATTACCAAGGTAAATACTAGTAATATTTAAACAAAAAAGAACTTTCTTTTTCTGGTAATTAATTATGTCTAATCAATTTTCAATAATTTCAGATGAGAAAGTGGAAAGCATGGGAAAAAGAGACAAAAACAATTGAGTATCAATACCAAAACGGTAAGTCAATAATTAACCCATCAATATTTGGAAATTGGTGGAAGAATTAGTAACCCATTTGAACTAACTGATTTGGCAAATATTATTTGCACTTATCTTTGATGTTTAAGTTCTAAAAGTTTCAGAACAACTAAACAATAATTAATGCTTCCAAACTGTTTTAAGTTTTTGGCATCTCTTGTACTAATTTGTTAATGAACTTGTGTATTGCAGACCCAGAGAGGTTTAGGTTTGCCAGGGACACCTCATTTGGTAGAAGACATTTGACTCTCTGGAGTCGGTCAACGGTTTTTGTTTGGATCGTAAGTACTCTAAAATCACTTCTCTTCAGGGAATTTTCTTTATTATTCATATATAAGGTTGTTGAAACTTGCGGGTTTTTTGATTTTTTGAATTTCAGGTGTGTTTCTTTAGACAGTTCTTTGGATCTGTTACCAAAGTTGATTACTTGACTTTGAGACATGGATTTATAGCAGTAAGTTCAAACAATAAAATTTTCTGTTCTGTTGGAAATGCTCATTTCTTACTGATTGAAATGGTTTGTGTAGGCACATTTGGCTCCTGGAAGTGAAACAAGATTTGACTTCCAAAAATACATTAACAGATCACTTGAAGAGGACTTTAAAGTTGTGGTGGGGATTAGGTTAGTATTTCTTCTAATCTATACATTAGTTTATACCTAAAATCCTAATTTTTTTTTTCTCTTACTCTAATATTTTCTTTGTATTTGTGCAGTCCATTTATTTGGTTTATTGCTTGTTTGATGCTGCTAACCAGTACACATGGTAACTACTATTTTCCATTCAAATAAATATTTAACAACAATAATATTATAATTATAAATATTTAATATTCAATAACCTTAAATTTTGTTTTCAATTTTTGCAGGTTGGTATGCTTATCTATGGTTGCCATTTATCCCACTAATTGTAAGTATCATCATTCACAGAATGTTTGTTTTTTATGGCTATTTGTTTTGAATGAGCATATAGAGCTCATATTCCAAAATTTGGAATTCGCAGATAATGTTAGTGATTGGGGCTAAGCTACAAGTGATTATAACTCAAATGGGAATGAGAATTCAAGATAGAGGAGATGTAGTTAAAGGTACACCTGTTGTTGAACCAGGAGATGATCTTTTTTGGTTTGGTCGGCCGCGTCTCATTCTCCACCTGATTCACTTAGTTCTCTTTCAGGTGCTTGCAAAGAATCTTACTACTCACTAATTCATCTCTCTTCTTTCCTTTTTCCCCCACTAATTTTACATTTCTTTTTTCAACTTTTATATTGCAGAATGCATTTCAACTTGCGTTCTTTATCTGGAGTTTGGTAAGCATATTCCGCTAAGTCATTTCTTTTGCCCTACATTTTCCCCTACACTATTTTAAGCTGATTTTGTTCAATGGTTGCACTTATTTATCTGTCAGTGGAAACTTGGAACGGGTTCTTGCTACCATGACAATTTAACAGAAGATATTGCAATCAAAGTCACAATGGGGTAAGTTTTCTTGAATCAACTGCATAAATTCACTGCTTCAGGCATAACTAAAATAGATACTAACAGAATCCAAAATGGGGTTTTTCTTCAGGGTTGTTATACAAGTATTATGCAGTTATGTGACTCTTCCTCTCTATGCTCTAGTAACACAGGTGAGAGAGAACATTGTTCAATTGTAAAAAAGTCATTGAAATGTGTTTAGACTTTTCCAAAACAGCTAAACAATGTGGTTCTGTTCATGTTCCGCAGATGGGTTCGAGCATGAGACCGACAGTATTCAACGACAGGGTAGCGGCTGCACTGAAAAATTGGCATCATACAGCTAAAAAACAAGCTAAACACAGCAGACATTCAGAGTCACATACACCAATGTCAAGCAGGCCACAGACACCTACATATGGCATGTCACCAGTTCATCTTTTGCACAACTTCCGTAGCAGCACAGCTCCTAATAGCTTACAAGCTTCTCCCAGAAACTCAAACTATGAAATGGAAAATTGGGATCCAGAGGCACTGAACTCTGTACACAATCACCATGATGAAGCTGAAAGTAGTGAAAGTCCTGATGCTAGGGACGAAGATGAAGCTGCCATTATTGTTCAAGAACCAGCCCCAATAGAATTGCCTTCTGCTCCTGCTTCCATTAGAACTCAACGCGAGAAAGGAATAAGCTTTACTTTCAGGAATTGATTTTTCACTTTTGCTTTTTATACAGGGTAATATTAGATCTTCTTGTACAGTCTTGTACATGAGAAAAAAAAAAAAACTCTGAATCCTGATTCAAAGAAAATTATATATGTATGCATACCAGAGCTCAGCTACAATGGTTGGGATGGCTGATAAATTCTGGGATTTTTTTTTCTCCTTTTTGTTTTATTAATTTTTTTTTCAGCATCAACCTTCATGAATTGTATTTGTATTGTAGAGTTTTTTTTTTTTCATAGAATTTTGTAATGAATTTTGATTAATCTGGAAGATTTAATTTATATATATGATAAATGATGGACTTGATATTTATATGTAGAATTGATTGGTAATTTAAACCTTGACGTTTGGGTTGGTGCATTAATATGTGGCTTCCATTTGGGATTCCTTTTCTTCTCTCTTAATATCTTCTAAAATCTTTGAAATTATAATAAAATGAATTTTTGGAAGAGAAAGAAATGAGTTGATTAGTATTAAAAAAATATATATATATTAGTTGTGTGTTTCTTATTTTAGAATTTAGATAATGAGTTTATTTTCTCAAATATTGTGGCATAAATGGGACAATTTATTTATTTATTTTTTAAAATTATGGTCCAATCTCAGGAATCATGAATATGTACTATAAAATAAGAAATTAAAGAAAAATATTTTTTTTGGTATTATAAATTTATAAACAATTTATTTAAGCTAATAAGCCTGACACTATAAACAAGTTCAAACTGCTTGGTTTTGCAGATAAAGGAAATCCTTCTCAAAAAGAAGCAAACTATCAAACATTCCTTTTCCTTTTCAAGGATGACACCATTCATTGATTTTTACTTTATTTTTTCTCAAGTAAAATCCTTTCAAGGTTTTTTTTTGTTACATAAAAGAGAAATAATAAATATAAATTCATAAAATTAAGTATTTTGTCGAGGTGAGCTAAGGTATGTCAATTTTTTCTTTAAATATTTTATTAAATTTATTCTGAATTTTAAAACGAGTTAGAATAATATTTTTCTCTTTAGAGTAGTTAGAATAAAAAACAATTATAAAAAAGAGATTTATATTTAAATTTCTCAAATGAATTATGAAATAATAAAATAAAAAAATTATTTATCCGCAACAAATTCTAGTTGAAGATGAATTGCCAATTTTCAATTAAATAAAAAAAAAAAAAAAGCGTATGCTTATGATTGTAGGTATTTCAAAAGAAAGTCACTTTCGTTCGCAATAAAACTCAAAACTAATTTTTTTTTTTTACTTAGATATCCTATCCCAAGGAGAAGGGGATTGATAAGCCTCAAATTCGGAATCTCAGGTCCAAAAAAAAAAGTGCCTTAACACTATGTCACCTCTTGGGCTTAAAACTACACACTAATTTATCAAAGGATATTTATGGGATTAAATGAAATATTAACGGTAGAATTAGGATAACTTAAGTTTTATAGACAGAATTAAAGGTTGTTAATTTTTAAAAACTGAAGTACCAAAAAAAGGGGAACATTTTTATAAATTTTCCTCTTTAGGATAAAAAAAAATTCACGTGCTGAAGCAAGAACATCTAATGATTGTATCCAAAAAAAAAAAAAAAGAACATCTAATGATTCCTCTTTGAGGGCTTCTCCAACCCTTCTCCATTTCTCAATTTGGAGATTCAAATCATCTCCAACCCATCTCCATTTCCCAATTCCCCATGCTAACATATTTGAAGATCCAAATTTGTTCTCCAAATTTAGAGATTCAATTTGGATCTCT
>CATIWJ010017475.1:0-10903 GCA_949640765.1 Croton laevigatus
TCGTGAATAGCTGTGATCTATCTCCGAATTGAACAGTGACTAATACAATTCGTGAATGGCTGCGATCTATCTCCGAATTGTAACCCTAGTCTTATCCTTGGTGTTCGAAAATACCAGTAGAGCAAATGATGAATGATATTATTTGATAAATATTTATTGCTTTATTTAATGATTTTGCAAAGTTGATTTCTTGATTTTAAAACATAAGTGAATTTGCTTTTGCGAAATAAATTTGTCAATTGCTTTTGAAATATTACTGCTTTATTTTTTTACGTGCAAAATTATATATACGTACCCACTGAGCATGGAGTTGCTCAGCGAGTTATTTCTGTAACTCGCAGGTCTATGGCTAAAATGCGTGAGCTTCAGCATTCACAGGAGCAGTTCCCCAGTACAGCGTTTTGGTATAGATATATTGTAGTTCAAGAATTTTTAGTGTACGATTATATAGCTATTATGTAAAATATTTATATAAGCTAGCTTGAATTAGATAAATTGTAATTTTTGGGATAATAATGACATACTATCTAGCGTGACTGTTATGTAATAAAATAATTATTAGCTTTATGTTATTCAAGAATTGTGTAGTAATAGTTAACGGCGTTGTGACACTTTCACTTGTCTTATTCGCAAGACGGGTTTGGGTGTTACATTTAGTGGTATCAGAGCATAGGTTTAGTCGGTTCTGGGTAGATAGAGAAAAATTTAGTATTATGTAAGAAATTAGGAATATAAGGAGAAATTATGATTGGGTTAATAAATCGAGAGCTGTAATGTAGTAATTAATTAAAAATAGTGAGTACTGTAGGAAATGGTAAACAAGAGTAGTAATTTATAATAGAACCTAATAAGGAGAAGTTTCTATCAGAGAAACGAAAGTGAACTATATATTAGAGGAAGTAAAAATAAAAGGAGTGTTATGTAAAAGTTGATATTAAGTATTTGTTATTGCTATACATGTCGATTAGGGAACAAATGTACTGGGAACTGAGTAAATGTTGTTTCTTTTGTAAGATATTTGAGAGTTCCAATGAGAGATGGATGAGGAAATCGAATCTCGAGCTTCGGGGTCCGCTGAACCCAAAAGGGTGCAGGAACCTGTAATCGGAGCACCGATTTAGCCATTCCTAGGCGGTTAAACTTAGGAAAAATCTATAGAAAATAGCATATGCCACACAGAAACATAACTACATATAATGAAAAAAATTTAAAAATAAATTAAGGACAAGATAGAGGAACATGAGGAAAAGTTTAAAAATAATAATAATGATAATAACGATAAGTGAATAAATATACTGCACAACTACAATTTTGTTCAAGGAGATTTCCTTGTGGTATTTTCCTAGGAATTATTAAATTAGTGAAATTTTGAAACATTAAAAACTCGAAATTAAATAAGATAAGACAAATGAAATTATTAGGATCTAATGAATAAAGCTAAGATATAAATTTATCATACATTTGATAAACAAAAAGAGAAAATACAACTTCTCACATGGAAAAGTTGAGAAAAATATCATATCCACATTTATGAACTAAGGCTAGTAAAGAATAATCTTAAAAACACCTATAATAGGGTATACATAAATACTCTAATAGAAGTCAAAAATTGTACAAGGTACTAAAGGTAGAAAATACATATTAAAATATATATATTTTGAAATAAATATAAAGCATACTAGAGCATACAAAATTTTAACATTACAATAAAAATTAAATGGTATAGAATAAAGTAAAATACATATAGAATAATAGGAATTAAGCAGTTTATTTAGTTGTAGCTAATATAGGACCAAATAATCTTAAAATACTGCAGTATAAGTAGACATACATCTTAAAAATTTAATTAAAATTCTAAGTACAAATTTTTGAACCAAGTATAAAAAGGGAAAGTGTAGTATTAACATAGTTATAACATTCTGAAAAAAAAAGTACATATATATAACTTTATTGTGTAGAAAGATATAGTGGTTAAATAATTTAAAATAACAATAATAATAATAAGTAATTAAGGCAAAGAAAATGTTAGTGTTTAACGAAATTAAAATAAAACACGAGGACATTATTAATTGATTTATGTCCAGTAAATCAAATAGTATAACAGTAAGACATTGACTAATAGTAAAAGGAAATTAATAATAATATAGCTAAAGACAAACAACTCTGAAGAGGGTAATTAAGGTAAATATTTGAATCTAGTCAATGACGTTGGGACCCCAAAACCGCATCATTTAAAAATTTAAATCTATGATTGATGAACAAAATGACAAAGGAAAAACTATTAACCGCAAAATTACTAATTCAATTATCAGAAAACTCCAACTGACATGAAACCATATAAAGAAAAAGTAAATCTGGTTGATGATTAAGCGACAAATGAGTACTCTGAAAAAGAAAATATGTCAAATTCATAAGAAATAAAGTTTAGATAAATGACACCAAATCCAAAAGAAAATTTAACTGATTAAGTCTTTGAGTCTGAAAAATTTGTCTATAAAATCAGATGACTAAACGAATAAAGGAATCACAGCTAAGCTATCCAACCTTTGAAATTTCATACCCAAAGAATTCTCTTCAGAAAGCACCATGAATCCCCAGCTAGTTTATTATTTCTTCCCTCCACTCCTTGTACGAATGACTTCTTGCAAGAAAGATTTTCTTGCGGGCCAAAAATTTAGAGATTTAGAAGATCTTAATAATTTTTCTCACAGTTTCCTCCCTGGTTTGTTAACCCTTATTGTTTATCGTAGGGGTTTAACTAAAAATTTCAGCCTTCCATTTGAAACCAACCCATTCCTTCTGACGTATTACATACGACCCTCAGATGGTATGAGTAACCATGAATTATGGTATCTTTGGTGTCTGGGTGTATACCATTACTGTTCGATAGAGTTCCCAACTGTGGAACTATTCTTTTTCTTAAATGACCCTGAAAATTTTAAATCATACATCTGGACTTTCTTTGAATGATATGCTCCACTTTTATGGTGGAGAAATAAATTAAGGTGAATAATTGAAAGAGAAAATCTGTGAAATGGCCCTATTCATAGATCACAGGCTACCACAGTATATATTCTCTCTAGAGGTTATGAGACAGGGATGGATGAAGATGAAGAACTAATGGAGACTCCAGAGATAAGAGAATGGTTAATTACCATTCAAACTTTAAGGTCTGGGAATAGGCGAATCGCTCTAGAAGATCATCTTCTGGAATTAAATGGGGAAGACCCAAATGCAGAGCTAGATAACGAAGATGAACCACGACAACCTAGACTCAAAGTTCTACTGACTCTGAATAGGTACATTTCTCCTCCAGGACATGATCTACCCTTAGCAGAAGGACATGCCACCCCAATAGAACCTGTAGATTTTTCTCCATGTTATATTGCCAGTAATCCAGAAGCTTATGAGAGGGAACTTAGATTAGAATTAAGCCAGCCTCTTATGTAATAAAATAATTAATAAATAAAAGTTTTATTTCTAAAAGAATATATATATATATATATATATATATATATATATATATATATATATATATATATAATTTTATTTCCAACAGAAAATGAAAAAAGAAATTTGAGAAATATTAAAACATAAGACAGATAGAAATAATTAATCTGTTCTTTTTCTTTTACTACTCTCACCAATAGACCAATCCAATATACTTACAGTAGGATTTGTTATTGGACTAAAAGCCAATAGACGATCTAATAAACTATTCACATCTGACTTAGTTACAAATAAATTTCGAGAATTGGCTGACATAAACGCCTTCACTACAATTGAGTCCAGAAAGCCTAGCAATAAATCATAAAACCTATCAACATTAAGAAGTCCGATAGGTTTCTTATGAATTCCTAATTGAGCCCATATTGCAACTTCAAGGAACTCTTCCAGTGTTCCATAACCACCAGGCAGGGCTATGAAAGCATCTGAATGCTCATACATAGTAGACTTACGTTCATGCATAGAATCCACCAAAATTTTATTATCTCGAAGAGTAGAACCAATTAAGCCACTACTACCCAAAGTTCTAGGTAAAACACCTAAAACTTGACTACCACCATTATGTGCAACTCTGGCAACTACACCTATCAAACCTAGATTTCCGCCACTATAAACTAAATTGAGTTTCTTATCAGCTAAAGTTTCACCTAAAAGTTTAGCTGCATCCTCAAATACACCAGATTCACTTGAACTAGTGCCACAGAAATTGCAAATATCTTTAACTGAAGTTGCCATTCGAAATTAAGTATGAGAAATTGATTTGGAGAAAATGTAAGAATGAGATTAATAAAATGTTAAGAGTTTGAATTGAATGATAGACATTTATAATAAAATTTAGAACCCATAATAATCTTACAGTCAACTCTAAACTGTTTTTAACCGGTGCAATAAATGTACATTAATATTTTAACTGCCTCGGTTAAATATTTTGAATTTCGAAATGAATTTTTAGGAATTTTGATTTTGGAACTAAAATTTTAACGAGGAGATATCTGACACCTTAATTTTTTAAATATTGGTTTTTAATTAAGAAGAATTAATTCGAAAATAGAATAGACTAGAGACTTCAAGAAAAAGTATAATGCGAAATTGAAATTGTGTGTTTACATGAATAATAATAATAATAATAATAATAATAATAATAATAATAAAGATAGAAAGTGTGACATCGTATAAAAAAAAAAAGCTTGAAATGCATAAACCAAATAAATGATAAATGATATTATAACCCTTATGGAATAGAAGGTATGTTGTAACTAATGTAAATAGATAAAAAGAGGAAGTGAAATATCAAAAAACGTAGCAAATGGAAAATGAAGGTATAGCTTACCCTGGTAATACAGATTAAATTAGAAAGTGTGATAAGCATATAATGAATGATATGAGTATAACTAGTATGCTAGACTTGTTTGATATGGAGGTATATGCTTAAGTTGCTTTTAGGATCTGCATACTCGTAAATAAGCATGACATATAATAAATTCAATTGTCTGTGAAATTTAATAAAGCTGAAATATTTGTAACAAATTTCATAAGAAAAGTAGTAATAGCTAGTAAAGTCATTAGAGGATGTTTGAAAAAGAACCTAAGAAAATATTCCTTAAAAAAAAAAGAATATGGTAGAATTACTTTTTAGAAAAGTCGAATTATTATTAAGAATGGACTAGGTAACAAGACACAAGTTGCAGTGGATTGTGAAAAGGAAAGAAAGTTCAATACCCTCAGTTATTTTTCAAACTAATCAGCTTCGAGGACGAAGTTAAAGTTGCCAGCGAAATTAGAACGAATTTATAATGTGCTCCACGTGTCGATGCTAAGAAGATATCGTTCAGATCCGTCACATGTGCTTTCAACAGAAAGCATTGAAATTGAACTAAACTTATCATATGAGGAAGAACCGGTGAAAATTTTGGCCAAAGAAACCAACAAATTATGGAATAAAGAGATTCTATCAGTGAAGATTTTGTGGAGAAATCATAAGGTTGAAGAAACGACCTAGGAAACGGAAGAAAAGATGCGACAAAAATATCCACAACTATTTTCAGACTAATTAGCTTCCAGGAGAAGCTAAAAATAAAGATGGAGATAATTGTCACATTTGAAAATTTAATTAATGGGATTTAATGGCGTCATAAGAATGCAATTGGAAATTTAAAGGGAATTAAATAATAATTGACCAAGTTGAGATTTAATTGCGATTTTGAGAAAACTTAGATATTTGATTGAAAGTAAAATTTGTAAAATGTGGGTTAAGTTGCAAGAAAAAAATGAGAAAGTATGCATGCAAAAAAATTTGGTAAGTGGAATGATAGGTGGCAGCAAGAATTTGTTGCTGGCAAAGAGAGTTGTTAGGTGGCAAAAGGAAATTGAGGCTGGCAAGTTATGGAGTGCAGAATATTTTGTGATGTGGCAAGACACTGAATATTTTGGGAACTAGAGACATACTCAATCAACTATCTTTATCTCACACTTCTGTAAATTAAAATCAAATGTAAGATCGTGTACTCCTCTATCAAAAGTTAAAATTTTAGTTTAGTATGCACTAATATTGTCATAAGATAGAGTTAAATAATACAAAGTTATAAGAAATAACAGTGATAAGTGTAGAAACGTGAATGGAAAAGAAGGGAAGGAATTCAACTTTCCACTCTTAAATTCTTCAATTAAAATTAGAGTTTGAGGGTGGGAATCGAACCTTGAGGGAAGGGAAGAAGTTCGAACGTGAGGAAAGCAACCCAGGTCATCGGAAAACGTCATTTTCAAGCGAGAAAAGCTTAAAGAGGTAGAATATTTGGAAGCTCGAAACTCGAGCTATAAGCAACCGTTTCCCACTCTGAAGGCATATCCCAACCGGCGACGTTAAGGGGAAGAGATCGAGACCCATCTCGCCGGCAGTGGCCACCGGAATCACCATTGGGCTCGGTCTGGTTGTGTCTGATGCAGACCGAAGCGGAAAAAGAGAAGGAAGAAGAGAAAGAAGAACAAGAGCTGGTCAAAACGCAAGTCAGCCTGCATTTTGGAGAAAACCTCGCCTTTAGTCCCTGAATTTCTGCGCACCTAACATTTTGACCCCAAAAGTTGACAACCGTTTTTCAAGTAAGTCCCTCCGCATATATATTCAACTCCTGAAGTTTATTTTATCTTTCAAATAGGCTCAACAGTATGTATTTTTAATAAATTAGGATTTATTTTGAGAAATTAAATTATACGGACCTTGAAAATAATTTTAATAGACCATTAAAAATATTTTGGATATATTTTAGGTTCTGAACAGTAAGAAATTTCAGATAAACAGTGGAATTTAGAGGTTTAGAGAATAGCAGAGCTTTTTAACAGGTTTGATGCTATTATTTTTAAAGTATCGAACTGATTTTGTTTTAAATTATTGAATTGCATTTTAAATATTTGATTTTATTGAATAATTGATTTTTTGGAGAACTCGAACTTGTGTTCGAGTTATAAAATGATTTTTGATGAATTTTTAATACCGGCGCGATGCTACCTGCGCGGTAAAGGCAGAATTTTATTTAGATGTGTTTTCTAATATTATTTTTATTGAATTATATTTAAGTGAGATTTTATTACTTCTCAATGATTATTATTTTTTAAGCACGGGAATTAAATTTTATTATTAAACGTAATTATTTGAGAAATGGATATTTGAATTGAATGGGAAAAGATTGTTGAGAAATGATCATTGTGATACAGAATTGTTTTATGCTCTACTTGGTCTATGGAACCTTAGAGATAAGAATATGTTATGACATATGCTTGAAAAATTCTGCGCAGTGTAATACATAATGTGAAATGAGAAATGAAAAACAACAGGAGTAGCTGCGATCTATGACCCAATGATTAATTCAATTTGTGAATAGCTGCGATCTATATCTGAATTGAACAGAGATTAACACAATTCGTGAATAGTTGCGATCTATATCCGAATTGAACAGAGATTAATATAATTCGTGAATAGCTGCGATCTGTATCCGAATTGTAACCCTAGTCTTATCTTTGGTATTCGAAAATACCAATAGAGTAAATGATAATTTATATTGAATGATAAATGTTTATTGCTTTGATTTATGATTTTCCAAAGTTGATTTCTTGATTTTAAAACATAAGTAAATTTGCTTTTGCAAAATGAATTTGTCAATTATTTTAAAGTATTACTACTTTATTTTTACGTGCAAAATTATATATGTGTACTCACTGAGCATGGAGTTGCTCAGCAAGTTATTTCTATAACTCGCAGGTTTGTAGTTAATGGCGTGTGTGATCCAGTATTCACAGGAGCAGTTCCCCAATATATCGTTTTGGTATAAATATATTATAGTTTGAAAGTTTTAATATGTATAAAAACTATAGGCTAGCTTTGGATCAGACATGTTGTATTAGTTGGAATAAAAATAGCATATTGTTAAGCGTGCCTATTAATAATAAAATTATTATTAGCTTTATACTATTCAAAAAATTGTGTAGCAATCGTTAACGGCGTTGTGACATTTTAACTTGTCTTATTCATAAAACAGGTTGGGGTGTTATAATACTGATTTTTTCTTAATTTTAGAATTTTGCTTATAAAAACCCCTTAATATGTGAGTCTTAGATTTTTACTGTTTTGCTACTTCCTCTTTGATGCACACTTCATAAATGTTTAGGATCTAAGTTTAAGGTTTTACCCATATTGTGGTATTTGGACACCATTATAACTACTGTCATAATAGTTTAGAATTCTAAAAGAAAATGTTTCCTACTTGTTTGACTGATAATCGAACAACTGAGATGACATATATTAAGTCAAATGAAAATTTTTATTATGGTAATAATGCAGTTTTGTATTAATTTCACTAATGAGAAGTTGCAACAGCATTTCAACAGGGTAATTATGGCATTATTTTGGCCACTTGCTGGAATTTAAAATTTCCTTCTAACAAGTGTTTTTATAATAATGTCCAGCACGTCTTTAAAATGGAATAAGAAGAATACACTAAAGAGCAGATTGATTGGAGCTACATTGAATTTGTTGATAATCAAGATGTTTTGGATCTCATTGAAAGGTTTATTCCTCTGTTCTCAAATTAATGCCAAATGTAATCCATATTTTAAGATCCGAACGGGTGTATATATTTAAATTAAATTAAAAATGTATTTACATCATTTACATAGGCATCTTACAGAAACCTGGTGGAATAATTGCACTTCTTGATGAAGAATGGTATGATTTTGTTATTGCTTGTAATTAGAAACTAAATTTTGATTGACTTCTCAAATATGTTATGTTTCTACCTATTGATTGGTAATGCTTATTATTGATACGATTCCTAAAGATGGACGGAGGAGAAGTCATAGGTTTGATCAAAAGCCTCTTATTATTGATACGGTTCCTAAAGATAGATAGAGGAGAAGTTATCACTTTTAATTTGATAATGCTTGGTTCTTTGAAGATGGTTTGGCCAATTTTGTGTGTGAATCATGGGTTTCTTTTAAGGGAAAAGTATTATTTTAGCATTAGGTTTTGGTCATAAATACTATTTTACCATCATATTTTGGAAGACGTGCTAAAACTCATGAACTGTTTGGCCAAAAATACTAATATAGTACCGCGTCATTAACTTTAACTTCTGACCGTTAAAAAAATTATAGAATGACCCCTGAAGTTGATTTTCATTTTCATTTCTACCATTTTTACAATTTTAGTGCTCAATTTCATTGCACTTTAAATTTTTTGTCAATAACACCACTTTAACACTTAATAATTATCAAATCAGAATGTCAAAATTCAATAAAAATTCTTAATTTGATAAAATAAAAATAAAATATCACTGTTATTATCAAATTAAGCATTTTTAGTGTATTTTAGGTCTTTATTAATATTAATATATTTTTATATTATAATAGTTAATTTTTATATTTTGATTTGACAATTATTAAGTGTGAAAGTGGTGTTGTTGGCAAAAAATTCAAAGTGAAATAAAATTGAGCACCAAAATTGTAAAAAGGTAAAAATAAAAATCCAAATCAACTTAAGGGGTCATTCTGTAATTTTTTCAACGGTAAGACGTTAAAGTTAACGACGCGGTGTTGTATTAGTATTTTTGGCCAAACAATTCGTGCGTTTTAGCACGTCTACCAAAATATGATGGGAAAACAGTATTTATGATCAAAACCTAATGCTAAAATAGTATTTATCCTAAAAAAAAGGAAGGTGAGAATAAAAAACCATCTCCAGTACTACCTTCTATTTAGATTGTGAATCTGATGTGGCAAGAAAAAAAAATTGAGGATGATTTTTTACGTATTCCGCAGTAAATATTCTCTCTCTATACGTTTATTAATTTCATCTTTTTCATCAAAAGCAATCTTCTTATTACTCGCTCCGTTCCATAATAAGTGTTTCAACTTTTTTTTTTTTGCCTCATAATAAATGTTTCATTCTTAAATTATTAATAAAATTAGGTGGTGATTTTCCTTAGATTATGAATTTTGAAAGTTGGATAAACATTTAAGTAAAGGGTATATTGGCCATTCAATATGTAAATTTTATATTTCCAATATAATAACTACCATTTTTACAAGTATTAAGAAAGGGTAGTTGAGACTTATTGTGAGATGGAGTGAGTATTTTTTAACCCCATTGTCCCTGACCTCCACTACTGCCATCTAAGGCTAGAAAACTAAATATTGGGGCCAAAGAAGAAGAAGAGGCGTCAAAAACGATGGCCGGAGGATCCATTTTCACCGGGTTGAATTTCAGGTTATCGGTTTGGATGTTTCCACCTACGCCATTTTCTTTGATTCCGGCGGCCTTCTTTCAAAGCTAGGTGCCTGAGCATTGTTGACAATGAACTGACAAAACTTACAGCATGTTTGGATTGAGGGTAAGGGAGGGTAAGTAAAGGTAAGGAGAAGTAAGTTTACCCGTACCCCTGTTTGGAAAGAGGTTATGCGAGGGTACATAAGGGTAAGGAGGGGTAAGCCTTACCCCCTCTTACCCCTCCAAACTCCAATTTTCTTACCCCTCTAATTTAAGCAAAAGTAAGTAGGGTAAGCTAACCTCTTTCTAAACATCACTAATTTTTTAATGTACTCCTCCTTATCCTTTCCCCTCCTTATCGTTCCATTAATTACCCTATCCAAACATAGGATTAGGGTGGATAACGGCCTGCTGCTTGAGATTACTAGCGGCTGGTTTTCCCTTCACGTGCAAAGAAATACGAGTGTAAAATGAACGATGGATTTAGATCGAGATCTGCGAGTAAATCGGTGGTAGAAGAAGAAATACGCAGGATGATGAGTTACAAATGTCCTGGATTCTTTGGATCAAATTGGAAGCTTCCGTTATCCTTCTTCAATCTGTGTTTATATATTTGATTTTTTGAATTGATTATCCTCTTAT
>CATIWJ010017532.1:0-19240 GCA_949640765.1 Croton laevigatus
CCTTTCATCCTCGGCCTTATCACGACTGGCCTCCATGTCCTCCGGCCTCCATGTCCTCCAGCCTCCTTAGCATGATCAGCGATTCTGCCCGAAGCGCTTCAGCAGCCTACAAAAATACTTTAATTAAAATGACATATATCACATTTACCGAGTTTGGGTCAATGAAGGATATCTCACCTGGAAGCAGTGGCTGACTCCAGCAGCCACCCTTGTTGCCCGGTTCATATTCTGGAACATCTTGAAGTCACCAGGCAACAACATTGATCTCGCCAGCTCATCTGCCACATTAAGGTTTCCGTACGAAACCCCCTCTCCGTACTTTTCTTCAAAATAATCAGCGACAGCAACCGATGTTATCGCCCCCTCACTCTCGGACCCATCGGCTCGTCGCCTTTTCACCTGGGGAGTGTCCTCCCTGTCTTTTCCCTTCGGGTTAACGACAAATCTATAAAAATTAACGACGCGGTGCTATATTAGTATTTTTGGCCAAACAGTTCGTGAGTTTTAACACATCTGTCAAAATACGATGGTAAAATAGTATTTATGATTAAAACCTAATGCTAAAATAGTATTTTTTCCAAAGAAAAAATATATCTAAATTTACAATAAAAATCTCTATAAAAAAATATTTAATTACCAAAAAGATCTGCAACTATGGCTAATTGGGATTTATTTTATCACCGAAAATGAGGAATCTAATACTTTTATAGAGAAAGTGGTAGAAGATTAGAAGAAGATGAAGAGGAAGAGGGCAGGTGTGAAGGAGAAAGGGCAGGCATGTTTTTGTAAGTGCAATGTTGGTACTTAGATTTAATTTGTGCTCTATTTAGTGGGTTTTATTTGTCTGTTAATTTTGCAATGTTATATTTATTTATTTATATCATATACTAAGTTTGCTCTAGCATTATATAAGACTTTGGTTCAAGCCCATTTATCAAAGATGGAAAATCTATGTTAAAAAAAAAAATCAAAGATGGAAAATTAGGCCTAACTTTTAACCCACAATTTATCGTACAACAAAATATAAAAATAAGGCCAACTTTCAAGTGAGCAAATGGTCGGAAAAAACTGATAAAATGGGTTGGATAAAATATGTTAAATGGATAATTCGGCCACCGGTTCGATCATTTCGAAAATAAACGAGTAACATACTTTTCAACCAAATTACCTGTTTTGACCGCATAACAAAACGATATTGTTTTACTATTGATTAATACGACGTCGTTTATTTGTATTTTTTTTTTTTTTGGAGATTGAAAAAAAAGAATGTTAATTTTTAATTCGGCCAAATCAAGCATTTAATGTATTCTAATTCCGCAAAAGTATATACAAATCGAGTAATTTGGCCATGGCATATAATTCAGTTAAATAGGTAATTTGGGTAAAAATTTTAATTCGGCCAAAACAGGTAAAGAAAAAAAAAATTTCCTAATATGCTAATTCGGCCAAAGATCATTCAACAATTATTTGATCTGGCCGAATGCTCACCCCTTTACTTTCAACCAACAATTATCTTCTTCTAATTTGTAAAGTGCAGTAAATAATTCGAGCCACTTGTGAGTTATTCGAGTTTCATATTTATAAAAAAATTGTCCAAATTCAGTTTGAAAGATAAAGTTGAACTCAAGTTCGGCTTAAGAGCTCGCGATCCGGCTAATAAACTTAATTTATCTAATTCGTTTGTGAACTTTTGTTATCGAACACGTGAACTTGATTTATCTAATCCGCGTGTGAACTTTTGTCATTGAACAGGCTTACGAGCCTAATTTTTATATATGAAAATGATGCCGTTTTGATATGTTGAACTCAAGCCTTGTACATTTTACTTTATAAAGCCAAGTTTGAACTTTGCTATTTCTTAAACTAGCGAAACTCAAACTAATCACGAAGTTAAAATGTTTTAAGTTCAGCTCCATAAGATTAAAATTCAGCTCTTTTAGGCTAATTTGCAACTAGGAAGGGGTTGTCCATCACATTGGCTTATTTCACTGGCCGCATTACCCTAACTTTGGCCTTTAGAGTTGTAACTTGGCACCCAATTTTCAATTTCAATGAAACAATATGGTAACTTTTAAAAATAGTACAATTCAATACTTTTACCATTAGATTGGTGCAATAAGCCAATAACCAATATCCAGACAATTGTCCATTCAGGCATCCACAATCTCAAGTTAATATTCAATTTCAATCCATATATTATAATTTAAACTTACTTTAGGCACCTTAATATTTTGCATTTTTATGTTAAAGACTTGGATTGGATGGCTATAAACTTGTATTACATGAAAAATTAACATTAAGAACGTCTATAATATAACATCGTTAATTAGTATATGTGTATTATATAATAGAATGTGTGAAGCTGAATGTCTATAAATAGATATTCAATTTTAAAATTTAATTCTTCTATTTTTTTTTTATATGTCAAGTAGGATGAAGTTACCATTGAAGAAAACAATTTTGATTATACTAATAATAACAATATCAAATTCCATTTGAAATGTGTACATATTGATTAATAATACCTACTACTTTATTGAATAAAATTAAAACCAAAAAGTAAATTGGAAAAATATATAAATTTTCATTTCATAATTCCGAAAATATTTTAATATTTACATTGTATCGTAGATAAGAAAATTTAAAAAAAAAAAAAACTCTGCCACTATCAAAAAACGTAATTTCTTCCATCAAAAAACGAAGAAAGAAAGAGAGCTAAAAAAGCACCAAACAAAATGGACAGAGACAACTATTTCTTCTTCTTCTTCCTAAAAGAGAAACAAAAAAAAAAAGTATTTTAAGGGTTAGGGATTTACTGTTAAGATCTGATTCTGATTCTTCTTTTTTCTTTTCCCATTTTCATGCAAGAACAGAGCCACATTTTAATGCTAACAAACAGAAAGCAGCTTGTTCAACTTCTCCTAGCTTTCTTCTTCTTTGACATCTCTGTTTTTTTACCATTGATGATCTTTTTAACATCATTTTCCCACCTACAACGATCAGTCCCATCTTCAAAGCTTCTTTCAAGTCATCGGAAACGGTGGTGGAAGAGGAGGAACCGCCATTTGCAGAGGAGATGGGTAAAAGGTTTTTCTTCTTTTTTTCTGAATTGGGTTTTTCTGAAACTTTTCTTTTCTTCCTGAATCTGATCCCACATGCATTGCAAAGTGACTGAAAAAATTACCAAAATCAAAATATACCCATTTCTTAAATATCTCAAACTCATAAGATAAAATCTTACAAAAACCAGAAAAAAAAAAAAGAGAAGAAGCAAGAATGCAAGATTCAAAAATCTTCAAAAAGAATAAAGAAAGAGAGAAAAATGGAGGCACCTTAGGTCCAGCAGGTCCACCTCTCCACAATGGAGTTTTGGTAGTTTTGCAATCCGTACAATACTTCTTAATCTCAATACTCTCGTCTTCATCTTCTTCACGTAATGATTTCTGCAACAAAACCAAATACTACTAAATAAAAAATCCTAAACTCAAAAAAGGAAAAAACAAACCCATTTAAAAAACCAGTAAAACAAGCAAACGATCATTATCTGGACTGGATTAGACGTAACTCACCGGTTCTTGAATATCCATTCGGGCAATAAACTGTTTCTTTTTTTTCTTCTTGATTTTGAAAAACCAATGAAACAGGGAGAAGAAACAGAGGACTAAATTGCAATATTGATGAAGAAAATGAAGAGACTAATCATTTTCTTGGGAATAACAAATAAAGAATCAAACGAAGAGAGAAGCCATGGAAGAAAAAAACAGAGAAAAATGGAAAACAGAGAGCAGAAAATGTAGAGAGAGAAAGGAAGAAGAACCGACAAAGAACAGAGGAGAGAGAGAATATTGAGTACTGTGCTCTGCTCGGCGGATGAGAACAAAAACCCTATCCTTTAGGGGTTTTGGAGAGGTTGGTTGGTATGGGAATCGGAGCAGTGGAAATGACATAAATGTCCTTATTTTTTTCTGGGTTATGGCAGCTTACAAACATACGTACTGTACATTTACACCCGCCAAATTTTGGGGATGGGCGTTTGCCACGTGGCTGCATGCACGAATGGCTGGTGTATACAAATTGGAAATAATTTTTTTTTCCAATTTTTAATAAAAGTAATTTCTTTTTAATAACTTGAAACATTTTCACCTTGGTTAAAAGAAACAAAAACTTAAAAACATTTTCACATACAAATATAAAGTTTCCCATGCTTAAATTAATGTTCTTAAAAAGCTGAGCTATGGATATATATGTCTGTCTGTCTGTCGATCTCTCTCATTCTCTGACTCTCTTCCTCTCTCATTTAGAAGGAGAAAGACAAATACTAATATTGTGTTTTATTCAGGTTAAAAAAAAAATATTGTGTTTTAGAGGAGAAAAGGCTGCGCGTTTTCAGACCTCCAGAACATGAATTAATGTTCAAAAACTTAAAAAATGCTTCCTTTGTCAGCCAACTTATTTCAATGTATACTATTCAAGTATTTTTACGAGTATTTGTGTTTTCCAATCATACCAAAATAGTTAACTATATTAGTCCTATTTTTTTTTTAAAAAAAATTACTATACTAATTTGTAGTATCTAAAATTCTAGAGCAACGGTCTCATCATTTTCATGAGTATAGCCAAAGATTCTTTTGGCAATCAAGCTCCCAGTTGGATTGCTCAAAGATTTTTCTCTAGAATTGGATATGTAAATTACTAAATTACCAGAGTACCACCCGCAAAGGAGCCTTAACTGTCACGCACAGAACCGGATTAGTATGTTAGGGCGTACAGACTCCGAACACGGTTGTTCATCCAAAAATAAAAAAAGACTGCCATACAATGCTATTCATTTTGCTCGATAAACTACCGACTCCTCTCTGCCTTCAGGTCAAATGCTGCTCAAAATCTCTAACACTAGAATTATTTGGCCTCTTACGTCCCTGTATGGGGGACCTAATAGGTCAAAATCTGGACTCACGGTCACCCTTAAGCATATGCTACGACCAAAGAAAAAGGCAACTCAAGCCTTAAATCCATTTGCTCTTGGTATGATATTACAATATCATCTTTAGAAAAGGAGATCGCTACAACCAGATACGTACATTTAAATATTATATATATATATATTATAATATATAACATATAAAATTCCGATGTTCCTAGTAAAAATACAAGCATGTTGCTAAGAACGATTTCGGGAGTGCCAAAATCTACAAACTGTGGTAAGGCAATGCAGAGACTCAAAAAACAACTACTAGGACAACAGATGCATTCAAAAAACAAAAAGAACTCTATCCTTGTTCTATTAAAGCCTGACCTTAACGAACCACCTATCCCCAGAAAAGATGAGCATGGTTTTCTTAAGTCATAATAGGGAAATCTCATGTTCATCACCCAAATAATCATTTTCTCCTCCAAAACATCTCGCCATAGCAAAAAATCTGAACCAGCCCAGCAACTTCCAACCACACCTTAAGACTGAGACCAACTAGACCCAAACATAACACCGACCTGACCTGACCTGACCCAGAAGCTGACAATAGTCCTGCCACATTCCGCAAGGACTTGACGCAGAAACAGTGGCGACTCCCTGCAAAGAATGCACCACTCAATTGTAAAACATGCCAACATGGAGGACATTGTAAAAATAAACATTTGAAGGGGGAATCATACAAAACAAATATACTTACATCTAGCTGAAATTGAATCCACCAGAAGGGACAGCTGGCATCTCACCACCACCAAATTGGAATGCAGATTGAGAATTATCTCCTGGTGGCATTGTCTCATCATCCTCTTCCAACCAATATGTCTCGAGAATTTTCACAGCCTTCTCGTAAATCTCAGTGTTATCATGAGACTGTAGATTCTCAATTTTCTCCAACCCTTCAGCATCATCGATCATTTGTGCGTATAGATTAACACCTCCGTTGTTACCTAAATTCTTGTCAGCTTCTCCTACCTTCAAAATGTTTTCAAGGCCTTCCAAACAGACTGTCACAATCCTTGGGTCAGGACAGATAAGAAGGTCACACAAGGGCTTGATACAACCTTGGCTCACAAGGTACCTGTTAAGCATCGTATACAAACAATTAGCAACTTTATTGTCATGAAAAACCTAGCATCAGTCAAAGAAATGATAAAGACAAAAGTTCACCGTACTTGATTTGTTCATGAGTGCCACCAGATGTGGCATTTGATATTGCCCACGCAGCCTCCTTCTTGATATCAAACTCGGCATTTTGAAGTAGATGAACTAGTGGACCAATAATACCAGCCTCAATAACAGCCTGGGACGTTTCATTGATACATTATGACAAAAATAAAATAATTAGTCAGAATCCAGATGATGCCACAAAATCAACACGACCCACTAGAACACATTGTTACCTGAATCTGCTCCTTGTTGCCAGCAGTTATATTAGATATGGTCCAACAGGCTTCCTTCTTGATGCTCTTTTTGTAGTTGTTTGTCAACAAGTTCAGAAGGCAAGGCAAAGCTTGATGGTTGATGATACACTAGAAGGCACACCAACATTAGTGTAAGAGAACTAACAAACACTGACGCTCAATGGTACACCAAGCAAAGTTAAAATGAATAGCATAATTAGTAGAGCGTAGGGACTTGATGCTAGACATCTAGTCTGTCTTAACCAACGAATACAATAAGAAAGTGAGAAATTCATATGTCCGCCAATTTAATAAGCAGTTGTATTCTCACTACTTATCATTCTCTATCTTGTTAATACCTTATACTCCTTAGTATTGCTTTAACCGCAAATGTAAAGGATAACTTTCTCTTTCATTCTATTCATCTCTCATTAAAAAGCATCAACAACATTCTACAACAAACAATATTGTCTTCATTCTATTGTAAAGAGCTCATGGCATCAAGACAAACATCTATCCATGTGGTTGCATTATCATGCATCTTGAATAAAAATATTAAACAAATCATCAAGAATTTGATTACTTTTGAAGAGGTGTTAAAAAAGGGATCACAATTAAGTTCATAAGTCATTCAAAGAATCGTATTTATTTTCCAAATTTTCCATTAAAAGAAAAAATAGTGCAATCAGAACAGAACAGCAATCACCTATCGCACAGAAGCAAGTCAATTCCAAGAAAAATGGAGCAACTTAAGAACTATTGGGGAATTAACAACTGTAGATTCCCATATGCATTAAACTAAATGTGTGTTCACAAAATGACATGTACCTGGGTCTGCATATCATCACCAGTCACAATATTCCCAACTGTACGAAGAGCAGGAATCAGAACGGAAGGAGATGGGTGTCTGAAAAATGTATAAATACGTGAGACTATTGGTACACAACAATAATAGAGATCAGAAATCTAAATAATAACAGGAGAAAAATTTAGCATATTATAAAACTTACAATAATAGCTCAACTAGACGAGGGCATACTCCAGCTTCAATAACAGCTTGAATTTTGTCATTGGTACCATCAGAAAGATACGAAAGCGCCCAACAGGCATCAGTCAATACTTCCTCATCATTAGAATGAATTAGGCGAGCAAGAGCTGGAAGTGCAGGCTTAACCTGTTAAACCGAATGCAGCAATAACAAGACAGTCAGCATTAGACAAGTGTCAAAATGCCAATGGGGAAAAAGGTGGAAATGCTAAATAAACGTGCCATTGAAAATAGAAGTTACATAAGAATTATAAACTACTACCAGAAATCAATGCCAGGAATAGAACAAACCTGATCAAAAGGTGGTTGTGGCTTCCCCCTACAAAAATTTGAGAGTGTCCATGTAGCATTTCTTAGCATTGAAAGTTTAGCATGCTCATTCAACTGTAACAGTAAAGGAACCAGAGCTCCATTGCCAAGGACTAGATCACGGCATTTAGGAGAATCACCAGCAACATTTCCCAATGCCCACACAGCCTATGTTTCCAGATTGCAAAGCACATTTGATTAATTATCAAATGCATGATCTTATAATTATTTCTAATAAAGGGCTAACTCTATTACTAACACCTTTACAGTATTACAAAGAACAAGCCCAAAAAGAAGGAAGAACACATAAAATTGTGCAGACGCATTCTACATTCATACCTGCTCACGAACATCATCACTTGGAGAACCAAGAAGCTTTACAAATATGGGGACAGCTCCATGGTCAATTACCACCCGTGTGTTCTCAGATGTTCCAGAAGCAATGTTTGTGAGAGCCCAAGCAGCTTCAAACTACATGAAATTAAGCCAGTTAGATGCTCAAGTTATTTAAACCGAGTAGAAAGAAACATAATACATGAAGCCAGCTGACTAACCTGAAGCTGAGGAAAGTCCTCTCTCATAAGAAATTCAACAAAACGAGGGACAACACCAGCCTGAATGACTTCTTCAATTGGAGGGCTGCGTTCTAAAAATGCACAAAGTTTTGACACATAATTGTATGTTAAAAGAAGAAAATGAAACTCCATCCACATAAATATAAACTGAGATATTACTTTCTCACCAATTGAGAGCAATTTCCTGAACTGAGTAGTTGCCTCAAGCTGCAAATTACTGTCATCAGACCAAACACCAGCAACCATTGATGGTAGATGCTCCAACTGCATTCAATCAAAAAAAAAAAAATTATTGAGCCAAGAGCAAAAAAACTCAAATAATGGCACAGTATCAAAATGGACAGCAACATGGGAGACATAACTCAGCATGAAACCTCAAACCAAAGTAAGAGCTAATAATTGAAGGCTCCCAGCCATTAAAGCACAACCAACAGCCAAAACACAAGAGTGAAGTAACCACTATATCAGAAGCAAATTCAACAAAATCAGTAGGACATAGATGCCTTAAATATATAGCAAACATAATCTTTAGACAAATCCAAGAACTAATAATAAGCAATCAATATAAGCTAATGAATGAAATTAGCTTCCTGGAGACTTTGAGACATTAGAAAAATATGCTTCGAAACAAAGGAACTTCTAAGAGTTGTTTTACATCAATTTTGATCAATATAATCAAATGAGATGAAATATTATATCATTACAAAAATCATTTCATTTTGAAATGACAAAATGAACTATCCCGATATAATGAGCAACAAACAAGACAAATGCTATACCCAAAAACAACACACCAATTCAATCGTAGTATCATAGCCTAAAACAGCAATGTCTAGAGAAATTATCAAAAACTACAGGCAAAATTCGAGCTCGACAAAACCTTAACTCACCTGAAAAACACTACAATAACAAAACAAAATTTCAGCCTCAAAGACGAAACACACGAGCAGAAAACACAGTGTATACAAAACAATCCTTAATCAACAACGATAATTTTCAAAACCAACCTTCTTCTCAACAGCTGATGAGTGAATCGAAGCCGGCATAGGCTGAGCTTGGAGTCCTTCACGCCTCTTCTTCAGCAGACTCTCCTCCCGACGATTCTTCCGGATCTCCACCATATTATCTTCTCTTCTCCGTCGTCCTTCTTCAGCATCCACCGCTACCTTGTACCTGTTACGACGGACCTCAGTCCTAGCGCTTGGTCTCAACGACATCGTAAATTAAATTTAATCGAGCAAATTGTCAATTGATCGGAGGATCTAACAAGCGCAGGTGATTATTAATGGAGAAAGAGCGATGGAATTAGGGGTTTTGCAGAGAGAAATTGAATGTTTGAGGGTTTTGATTTCAGGAGAGAGAAGAGAATCCAGGAGAAAGAGGGTTGTTTATATATATATACAGTAGGTTTTGAAATAAAAGTAGGCTTGTATCGAGTATTTATTACCGGATATGCCATTCAGTTTGAATTTGAAGGTGAGGGAAAAAAGCGACTTTTCAGAAAAATGATGGGACGTACCTGCCCAGCGGTTTTACAAATTTACTAGAAGAAACGTCGTCGTCTAAGACTTACTCCCCATAATTTTAATTTTTTTTCTAAAGCGAAACGTTTCATTAAAATGACGGTCTCACAACAATTATTTTTCTCTTTTTTTAATTTTATTTTTTTTAACTCGGCATTAAGGGGCAGATTAGAAATTTTTGTTAAACTGAACGAATTTTAAATTAATAATAATAAAAATATAAAAAATACTAATTTATATTTTATTATCAAATTTTGTTATAATATATTATTTTTTACTATTTAGTTTATAATAATAATAATAATAATTTATAATATATTATTTGTTAATATTTATTTTAAAATCTATTATTATTATTATTGAGTTAAAATAAAATTTTCTTATGTTATATATATATATTGATTGGAAAATAATATTTATAAAGTGTAATTTAAAAAGATAAAAAAATGATAAATTAATTAAAAATATAAAAAATAACAACTAAATTGATTGGAGAAATTTCATTAAATAATAAATATAATAATAAAAAAATTATATTTTACATATGAATAATTTAGTTATTGATACAAAAAGTTTATTAGATCTTTATCAAATATTAAATAAATAATTTAAAATGGTGAGGGTAGGCTTGAGCCCATCCTAAGCTCCAAGTGAGTCTGCCCCTGCTCGGCACGGTAAATTATCCATACTGAGTCCGAGATCAATTTCATATTTTAACTCTGTATTGTAAATTAAACATAAAATAACTAAGACCGTTGAATTTGTAGTCATATGAAATTTATTATACAGAGCCAAATTTTGTGAATTGCAATCCACTGAAATTGATCTCGAGATTCAGTATAGACAATATACCGTGCGAGTAAAAAAAAAAAGAAAATTCTAACTATCTCACAACGAGACTCCGAAAACCCTAGAAATGCTCCTTTTTTTTTAAATTGGGTTGGACATTTGTTTGTTTTTTGTTTTTTATCATTGCAGTGGACATTTAAACCCTAATTACGTGGCATCAGGGGATATATATTGTTTTTGCTATTTGTAAATTTGTAGAACTTTATTATTTTTTAAATTTACATTACTAAATTTTAACTTTACTGAGTCAAACTCAAAAAATTATATCCGATTCGAATTCATATAACTTATTTAGAAATAATAAAGTTATGAGGTGTACCAAACTGCCCCTCCCTCCTGTCCCGCTCTCCAAAAATATATATAGTATATATAAAAAAAAAAGTTCTAAGGTGTGTACCGAATTTGGGCGATAAAAGTTACTACCTTCAATTTTTTTATTTCTTTACACCTTGAAAACACAAATACCAAGAAATCACCAACACTAATATACTATAATAATAAACAATTACTAATCCTTTATAAATCTTATATTTTCACCAATACCAATAAAGAAATAATAATAAACAATTACAAAACTTACTATAAATGGAAACGTAAAGAATTGAAAAAATTTGCCAAAATAGAAAACGTAAATAAATGAAAAAATTTGAGGTAGTATGTGATTTTTTTTTAATTAATAATTTATTAGTATATATAAAACTAAACTTAAGTTAAATTTCACTTATTTTTAAGCCAATTTTAATTGAAATTCTTCTAAATTAAAAGTTTTCAAATCTTAAGTATCTCACGAGCAGAATAACTCATTTACAAATTGATAATGTATATTATCCACCACGAGTACATGCTTCAACTCGTTCACCTGTCTGCAATTTTACGTGCTCCATATTTATGTAAGTGGTCATTACTAGCATGTGCCTGCTATGCGTTTGATGCTCAGCAGGGAAAGGCGTTTTGAACTAGAATTCAAAATTGTACAACGAAAAAACATTCAGAGGATTAATGTTAAATTTAGATCTTAACGAATAGAGCTTGCTAAAACTTGAAGACATTTGGTATAAAGTGAGTTGTCTAATTGTAGAGCTTTCTCTCTCTTCTTAACTTTCTCTTCCTTCTCTCTAAACTTTCCTTTTAAGAGTCTTTATTCCTTTCCTCGCCGACGGTGCCCTCATCTCCATTTTTATTTTTTTTTTTTTATTTTTTTTTTGAGCTGTTAATGTTCGGTTCCTTGTTATTGATTTTTTTGTTCTTACCTCTTCTTCCAATAGAGTTTCAAGTGTCATACTCCATCGAAGGTATTGGCAGAACAATATTCAAATCTAATGGGTATTTCAAGTTTTTTACTACCTCCGTATTTTATGATTTTTTACATTTCTTTTTCATCAATACCAACACAAATCAGTTTTTCACCAATATCAAGACAGAAATAATAATAAACAATTACTAATCTTCTAAAAACTTACTTTTTCATCAATACCAATAAAGAAATAATAATAAACAATTACAAAACTTACTATAAATGAAAATATAAACAACAAAAAATACACCTAAAAAAAGAAATGTAAAGAATAATAAAATACAGAGGTAGTATGTTCTTTTACGTAGATTTGAATATTGTTTGATAAAATATATATATTTGTGTTATTAGATTAAGTTTCTTCAAGCTCAATGTATCTCAATTAAACTCTTCATATATGATCATTTTATTAATAAAATCGAATATCTTTTAGTTAAAAAAGACATTTGGAGGTATACGTGTCCTTTTTTTGGGCAACCATTTATTTTTTGATATATACACAATCAATAATGGATCAAACGTGTAAAAAAATCTTTAACTTAAATAGTTAAAAGTAATATATATATTATTGACCAAATATTAGGGATTCGAATTCTATATTAATCAACAAAACTTAAGTATCGACCAAATAAATACACAACAAGGTTAGCCTAAGTGAATACACAACATAAATAGTGCAATCAGACTTGAAGGAAACTTGAGCATTTATTACGTTGACTGCGATTTACTTTCATATCAGACTTCAGGTCTCACATATTAGCAGGGCAACCATTAATTAATATACAATTATTGTTTTTAAAAATATAACACCACAATAAAATAAATATTTTTTAACATCTTGTTAACTTAAATTAGCACTTCAAGAAGCTCATAAACAAAAATATAACCTATTTCATAAGTGGATCTAAACAAGATTGATTTTAAATTCTATACTAGTTTCTAATACCATTTTAATTATACCCCAAACTCCTCAAAAAAACCAAATTTTAAGGTAAGCCCACCTTAATGTTTTACCATTTTTAACATCCACCAAATTAGCGATAAGCCTATCTTAATCTTACATGATCGTCCGAGTCATCTTATCTATAATCAAGCAACTCACACTAAACTAGAATACTCTACCAAGTGCCAGCAACAAACCAGATACAGGGGTCAAAACTATCAACAATTGGTACAAACCAAAATCATCTGCGCTCAACCACAAGCAAATTGCTCTAACCGACTAGTTGATTAATCAAACTTCTGTTAACAAAATAATCCAAAATTCTTCAAATAGTAATATTTTTTTGGGCAAACAATACTTCAAATAATAAGCAATACAACAAGTGTCAATTTTACATAAATATCCTTTTGACAAGACATATATCATATGTATCCCGTAGCACACATACATTTCACGGACCCAAAAAGCAAAAAGACAGAATATTATTCCATTAAATGTTACCATCAACTTTTTATAAAAGTGCTCAGCTAAACTAATATAATAATAATAATAACAATAATAATAACAACTTCGGTTAAACGTAACAGTAAACCGAACAAACTATATTATCTTAAACTAAACTAATCATCCATCAAATCCAACCGTCCAATGAACATCTTATAACAAAAAAACACAATGGTGGGTACCGTACAGATCAAAGAACAGGATATTAATGAAAGGTCAAATACATTAGGCCGAAAGCAAATTAATTATTATCCAGTACATTCATCAACAGCGAGATGTGTTGCGCTTTGCCGTATTACCTTTAGATACGTTGAAACGTGCCCTCTTTTTATCCGTTGGATTTTCATTGAGGTCAAAGCCAAACCTTACGCTTTCATCTCCACCGACCATTTCTACGAACATCCTTTGCAGATCTTCAAAGCTATCTCCGCCCTACATTATACAGCCCACCAGAATTATTAAAATTACAATCATACCCCCAATAATACAACCAATTATATTAGATATTTTAATTAAATATTACCCATTCAAAAAAAAAATAAATAAATAAATATTAGTATTATACCTCATCTTTCCCATTATTCATCATGGATAACATTTCTTGCATGAAGTCACAAAACTCCTGATTCAAAATATTACATATTTCAGGGGTAGTATAGACAATTTATAATAAGAAATTGAATTATACTTTTAGAAATATAAAAACTAAATAAAATAAAAGTTAAGCCAAAATGTAATTGCACTATGATAAAACGGCGTCGTATTGTAGCAAAAATCAATGGAAAACAACAAAAAAAAAATGCAAAAAATTAATAATTATACGAACTTGATCTTCTTCTTCTAAAGGATCATAGAGCCCAGCATCATACATTGATCTCTTAGCTTGATCAGACAGAACTACAAAAAAAGAAAAAAAAGGGAAAGTTAACGGCGTTTAGCTTGCATGCAAAAAAATAAAAGTACATAACGGCAAATAATGACGTTTAAGATATTTTGTGAAGGGTTATGCTAAAGTTACCAGAGTACGCTTCTTGGATTTGCTGAAACCGGCGTTTCGCCTCTCCAGCAACGCCCGGCTTCTGGACCCACTTGTCCGGATGCCATTTCTGCAACGACAAATAACAAAATCAGCCGAAATAAATCATAATTAATCTAAAAAACCAGCAACATTATGTTTAATTCCATACAAAACGACGACGTTTCGAAGAAATTAACTCACCATTGCAAGTTTGCGGTAAGCAGAGCGAATATCAGAGAAGGAGGCGTCCCTGCGAATCCCGAGAACAGAATAGTAACAACAAGATCCGCCTTTGGATCCTCCTTCCCGATCCATCTCTAAACCACCACCACCAAAACCAGAATTGTTCAGAGAAATCCAAACTATTCTCCTTCTCCTTCTCCTTCTCCTTCTCGATCAAAGAAAACTGATCTCTATATGTTCCGAGAAAGGCATAGCAACAGCAACAGCAACGGCAACGGCGAAGAAACAGGAAAAGTCGACGGATTTAGTAATTATGTTCGTCTGGTACACAGAGTAATGTGACGGTGGTGGTGGGGGTGGTTGTATCGAGCCGAGGGAGAGAAAAATATCTTAAAGTGGCGACTTTTTGAGAGGAGAAAACGTATTTATGCAGTAGGAAAGTTCGAGAGATTTCAGCCCGATAAGTTTTCTTTTGGGAAGATATTTTTCGAGTTAATTAATAGACGCTTGCGTTTGATTTAATTACTGGTTACGCCATTAATTCCCGTGGCGTGGCAGCCTTCCTTTTTTTTTTTTTGTCTTTTACCCAAAGTGGCAGCCTTCTGTACATCCCCTTGCTTGGTTTTTTAAATTCCGGTGAGCGGCGGCCATGGTAATATTTTGGCTTAATATACAATAATTTGACACGTTAACACCTCATGTTTAGTTTTTAAAACAATCACGGTTTATATTTAGGGACTTAAATGTAATTTTCAGACAAAATCAATGTAAAATTTTGCTATATTCCTCCTACCATTTTAGAATTTAGCAAATTCAAAACCCCCTTTACTGATTAGAACAAATGAGTATATGAAATTGAAGTACTCGACGAGCATAAATTAACATTGGTCTTATTGTTCCTGTTCGATGGGTGGAATGGCTCGAAAAATAGACTGAAACAATTTGCCTGCAAAAACTTCCGATTAGTTTTTTCGGCTTTTTTCAATGAAGCTCTTGTGAACTAAAAGCATATTTCGATTATTCTTGATGAGAACTTTTCATTGATGCCTCCTTATTTACTGTCGATCTATAGCCGAAGAAGGATATATTTATTGGTGGAGGAAGAGAGAGAAACAGTCGAACGATGGGTATTGCAAACTTTTCAATGACTTATTCGTTATCCTACAGGCATGGGTCGATGAACATTATAGTACCATAAGACTTGTTGTGGAGAGGGCTAGCCAACGGTGGTCATAGCTCATCAATCCAAATCTTGTGGCAACTACAACGAGGAACGAGCTTCCAAAAATTGGTTGGAAAAAGGGCTAACAGCGGAACAACAAAGCAAAATGTGATTTTGGTCCTCAATTTTTCAAAAAAAAAGATAAATTTTGGTCTACAAATTACATTTTAGCCCTTAAATCAGGCCCGACTGATAACAAGTGCAAAGTGAGCTATTGCGTAGGGCCCCAAAATTTTAAAAAAAAATACCATATGATCATATAAGCATATAATCAGTTTATAGTTGTTTTATAATCAGTTTATAATCGTTTATAATTATTTTATAATCGTTTTTGAAAATTAGAAGTTTGAATGAGTTTTAGTTACAGGGCCACAAATTTATAAATCGCACATGACCCCGTATTTCTTAAAGACGACCTTGCCCTATATAATTGAGTGTTCCATGCACAAAATTTCAAAAAACAATGTATTAATTTATTTCAGAAATTATAACGAAAGGTGTTAACACGTAAACGTTAAAATTTCATTTGGAAAAATGGAAAAACCTTATGTGTCAATTTATATAGTAAGCCATATTATTTTTTTTTTCAATATTTTTTATTTGACAAATCATCCTTCGGACAAAGAGTCCCTACTGCTCTATAGAATGTCCTACTTTATTATTTTATGTGTTTTTGAAACCTGTGATTTACTAAAAATTAAATTAAAAATTTTTTCGACCGAAATAATGTATCAAATTTGAAAATACAACATTCAAAATAAAACGTATTAAAATTTTGCTTATTAAAGTAACAGATGTCGCCAATAAAAATGTGTATGATCATCATATCCAACTTTAAGAAGATTCCCATAAATGATTCATATATTTGCATATATGATATGATGCCTTAAATATATTCGTATTGCATGTAGAAATCAATATGAACACATAATCCTAATCAAAATTCTTTTTAAGTTATACAAGAAAAAGAAATTCGAAATCATTTCCACTGCCCTCTTGAAAATCTAATTGTTGTAATCAAATAGGTCTTACAAGTTTATAATGAGACAAAGGGTTTATATGAGGATTTAAGGGATATATACATAGGCTACAGGCCGGGCTGGGACGACCTGAAGGTGAGTGTGCAAGCTTGGCATGACAATTTGATGTGGCAGGTCGGGATGACCTGGAGGTGAGTGAGCAAGCTTGGCATGCCGATTTGACGTGGCTAATTGGGACTGAGTTGGGAGCGATCTTAGAAATCAATCACGCTCCGATAAAAAAAATTCAATACCGTATTTATTTATAAGAAAAGCAAAAATTGCAGTTTTATTATGGTCTTATAGAACGGCAATTGCTTAAATAGGCCGCAAAAGCCAAAAGGTCAAAGGGTCAGGTTTTACCAAATCTCGGAAATGGCGCTCAATGTCTCTGGGTGATGCTCTTCAGATGGAGGCAACCTGTGAACTAAAGTAACTCGGGCTTTGATCAAAAGCAAATGATGAAAGAGATCCAACACTAATAATCTAATAAATTAAACTCTTAAACTTGGAAAAAAAGAATAGATTAACATTTGAATGTCAATTAATTTAATCTTTGACCATATTAAGCATAAATTTTGATAGAAAAGTAAATATCATTAATTACTGAATAATCTACAAACATAGATTGCAACAACAAAAATAACTTAACTACAAAAACAGATATAAACAAATATCAGCAAAAAACAAAGAAATCACTTCACACTTTCTTACAAGAAGAAGGGAAAGCTGAGATTTGCAAGAAATTGGGAATTCAAACTAGTTGAACATGACTAATAAACTAACTCTCATGTATTTAGGTGAGCTTAAGCTTAATTATTGGTATCCTAAACCTTGAGAAGCATATCTTAAGTCCTAAAACTAATTAATCTACACAAAGAAGCTATTTAAGTTATTTTGCCACATTCTTTTTACAGAGCTTAATTTGATGGCAGCTCTTAGTTTGCACCATCCAGCTCTAGGTTTTCTTGACATATGTACAGTTGTACCGTATTTCAGGTATGAAGAAAAGCGATCGATTTCTCCTTCATTGCAGAAAATGAAAGCGTTTGTCGATGTTTGAGGATGAGAAATGTTGTCGGGAAGTAGTTGTTGACTACTACTCATCGCTGGTGACCATTGTGGTACGCTACTTGTTTCGCCCGTGTAAGGTGGCACGGGAAACAGGTCTTCAAATTTGAAACTGTTCCTTAACTGTTGTGGTAAAGCTTGAAGTGGATGATTGTTTTGTGGTGAAGAAAATTGCAGCTGGTTCTCAGTTTCTGTCGCGTTGAAATCTAGCAGGTCTTGTTGCTCTGCACGAAACAGATAGGTCTTAGCACAAATCATCGACTTGAAAAAAGACTAGAATTGCATTATGAACAGATGGGTATCATTTTTTCTGTAATTTATACCTTGCTGGGGAAATTCATGTTGCTGCAGGCTGAGATTTGGAGGCTGAAATGGCTCATTTGGTAGGCATATCAAGGGCTTCGATGGGCCAGAAATGGCCTGACCATCAATTCGAACGAAGTGATGGACATTTGCATATGCTTGTCGCTTCAAATTTTCGACCATGGCCTGCAAATTAACATACAATTAGAAAGAAGAACATAAACAAAAAGGTTACAAATCAATACAAACTCATCATTTAAACTACTATATTACCTTATAATGAGAAGGAATTTTCTCTATAAGCTCATAATTCTGCCCGTCACAAGTCACTCCGATGACCTTATACGCAGCATTGAAAACAAGCCCAAAAGGTTGTCCACCGTCAAAGTAAATGTACAATTCGTCATCATCCATAACACAAGAACTTGCATGATTTATAATTGTTTCCCATATCTTGTTTGAGATTCCAGTAGGAAGTATCTGCGATCCAACGTGAAAACTTACGATTATTAAGGCGAAAAATTTGTGGGAAAAATTCAACAAAAAGGGTTTTTTTTTGTTTTTGCTTACATTTCGAAGTTCAGATGGATTCATTGCGTAAGACTGCAGAAACGTCCCAACTGTGTTAATTCCTCTTTCGGCAAGATTCTTATGAGATGCTCCGTCTTTCGCTATTTTTTCTAGACGCCAAACTTCATCGTTGAAGCTCGGAGGATGATGTTTCTTGTACACTAGTTTAACAAAACAAAACAAAACATTAATTAGTTCTTTTATAGTTTCAGATTCTGCAAAAATGATACAACTACAGAACAATCAAGAACAGAACAAGAAGTACTCATAAACTTACATTCCCCGCGATGATCTTTTACAACAAATGCTTCACTTCTCGCTTCCTGAATCCTCATTTCCCCACTAGTTCTCGCTACATATCTAGCCCCTAGTTTAAATTTTCGACTTCTTTGCCAGCTAGAATTATCAGTGAAAACTACATCATTTATAACACCAACACCA
>CATIWJ010017559.1:0-33705 GCA_949640765.1 Croton laevigatus
TTGGCCTGAAGAGCCACAGTCTATAAGGATAATCTCAGTTGGGTTGTAAGAGGTTTTGGAAATGGTTATTTTGATGTGTTGCAGGAAGAGAATGAAGAGAAAGGAAGAGGTAGGTTTGAGAAGTGGATGAATAGTCATGGAAGAATAATCTGAGAGAAAAACCATAGTCAGGAAGATTGAAATGGAATCTTAAATTTGAATATCTCTATCTTATAAAATTGAATCAATTTATCATCCTCTAATTGCAGTATTTGGAACTACAGAGCATGGCCCCATCCTGGTTGGTGGGATTACGGTGGGGAACCAGCTGAGTCAGTATACCATTTGATAGTTCACACTAACGCTACAGAGTATATAAACCTTATACGGAGTACAAACCAAATCTTCAAAATTTTAAATTTTGTTCATTCATTAACCTGTTATAAGAAGAAGGGAGACGATACAAAGGACAAAGAGGATGCACAATAGTTGACAACGCAGCTTTTTTATCAGGGAAACTTGAGTTTGGTTCTTATCCTCCTCTACCCCTTAAATTAAAATACATATGTTATAAAAAAAAATAAAAGGAGACGGCACATTGTGCCAAGTTGTAAACAATCCAAACCGTTCTTCATTCAAATTGAATTTAATTTTTAATCGAACTGAGCTTTTGAGTCCAAATATTAAACAAACAGAACTTGAACTTAAAAAAGGGTTGACAAATTGTTCACTGAACTCTAACAAAACGACATCGTTTTCTATAACAAACTAAAGACTCAAACGGAACTCTATTTCGAACTCTATTGAATTTTTCTGCATGTTAAAATGCACTCTATTTCTAATTGAACTTTTGAACAGAACACTTGAATTAAGCTAACGAACCAAATACTCAAATCGAATTTTCGAATCAAGCTAACGAACCGAACTTGAAAATAGTCACTGAACCTTACTCGATTCCCAATTTGAAGTTCAAATCCAAACTCAAACTTCAACATTTCCTTAACAAACCGAAATAAACATGTTATTGTTTGATAATAGCCTGGTGCAAAGGGAATCATGACTCCACAATTTTTTTTTTCATTTTTTTTTCCCAAAAATCATCTGTTAAAATTTTTACACTGAGTCCAGAAATTAAATACAATAAATCAGAGAGTTCTTAAAATTTAACAATGTACTATAAATTAGATACAACTGCAAATTACTCAAATAATATGTTTCAAATCTTCAAATTTACTATTTACTTACGTTTTTAAGAAAATCAGGTTTATTAACAGTAATTGAAGTCAATATAAATGAGCATGGAACTATTATATATATAGTATATAACTTCTATTTACTAAAGGATACAGATAATAAAATATCTAGTTACAAAATGTATATAAAAAATATACAAAATAATCTACATAATGAAAAATAAACCTCTTTTTTTTATTATTACTTTCAATTTTTTTATACTTATTTGTAGTACTACTTACATCAACCAATATAAAATAAAATTATAAATACAATTTAAACTATAAAACTAACATTTAAAAAGTATATAGCTATGTTGTAATTGAAAAATGAAGTTTAATAGAATAAAATATTGTTTAGGGCTCAAGAATAAGCACTGCTATAAGAACAAACAACACTATATACGAATTGTTTAGCATTAATATACTATTAATATATAAGAAAAAAATATATTCATTATATAGCCACTATATAATTAGCAAAATAGATCATGACTCTAAGGTCGTGAACTACTTTTAATCAATCATATTCATATTCAATATGACGAAGTATAAAAAGTAACCCAAAAAAAAAAAGAGTTTATGTTAATTAAGTAAAATATATACTTCAATAATTGTCCGAATATTGACATTAAGCTATTTTTAAACCAAATGGAATTTTCTCATATGCGATTATAAGGTCTGTTCTTATCATCTTCGATACAAATGTTCTAATTTAATCTTTACATCGGAAAGATGAAAGAAGTTCTTTAAAAATCAACTCCAATGCTAACATCTATTTGATTAATAATAGACATTGTCTAGCTTCCATTGATAGTAAAATCCAACTACAATCTATTAGATGCCCTCATGGCTTAGGTATACACTTCGCTTACAGTCAGGATATATAAATTTATAAATGAATTGATAGTGAACGCAAATTCCAACTTTGAGTGTTTCTTTAAATTTATTTCAAAATTTCATTGCATTCTTGGGGTTTCATCATTTGATTGACTTCTGAGTTTCACCTGATAAAGTTTATATAGCAGAGACTAGGAGTGGGCAGAACCGAACCGTGAACCGAGACCAAACCGAAACCGAATCGAATAATTGGTTAACTGAATGTTCGGTTCGGTTTTCAGTTCGTAAAATATGTGAACCGAATATTCAGTTCGGTTCAAAAAATATAAACCGATATTTTTCACTTGTAAAATTTGGTTAAAACCGAAACCGAACCGAAAAATCGGTTAACCGAATATTCAGTTCGGTTTATAAATTTTTATTCGGTTTTAAACCAAAAATTCAGTTCGGTTCACCGAACGGAACCGAATTTGTCCACCCCTAGCAGAGACAGAAATAAGTTTTATGATATTACTTATTTATTTGTGGTGGGTGGTTGCTGTGCTAGGATTATATATTATTCCTTTCTATGAGACCTAGACTTAAGAATGATTGAGTTTTTTTTTCATAATGATTGTAAAACTTTTTAAGCTAGATTTTTCTCAGTAGATGCTAGACCTTCACTGTCCTTTATATCTGAAAAATATTAAAATTTAAATATTATCATAAATTTGAACACTTAATATTTGGATGCTATTTTGTGTAATTCATTAGCAAACTCATTGGCCAAGGAAGGACTTGATTATAATGAGTTATTTTAACTTGGATTTAAGATTCTTTGATGTATTTCTCTTCCATTCTCTTTGCTTGAAAGAAGTTATTGCTTTCTTTTTCATTTTTCCATTTTTTAGATTGTAATTCGAGGTTTTTCAGGTTTTTTTCCTAACATTCTTGGATTAGGTCGGGAATATTTTGTGAATGTCTCAATGGTTTAGTTTAGAATACCTGAAAATGTTAAGTTTTTTTTTTATTCTTAATAATAAAAATATGAATTTTTTACTGATAAAAAAAAGTAAAAGTTAATATCTCGTTTAAAAGAATTGAACAAAGTAGGTTTTATGAGCAGGAATGGAGTTTACAAGGTTCATACAATTTTTTTAAAAAAAAAAAACAAACATTCAAAGAAAATAAGGTTTGAATTTGTCTAAAAGAATTTAGGTTACTAACTTACAATGTTCAGAAAGTGAGAAAAGGATATTAAAAAAAAAAAAAGCCTTGAATTATTGAAACTTGATTCCTGGAACCTTGTATCCAAATATAAAACCAATAATATAGTGGTATCCAATATTCAACTAGCAACTGTCGTAGAAAGAGAGGTGTACATGAAAAAACTGGTAAATTTCGTTTTCATCTGCGCAAAAGGCTATTCGTTTTATTTCTTTTTTATTTTTCATGACCCATATGTCACTATTATATGTTCAAATTTTCAAAATAAAATAAAATACAACTGAATTAATTAAAAAATATTTATAACACTTTGCAATCAGTTCGCTTGCAAATTTTAGAAATTTTAAAATAGAATATACTTAGCTCCTCACCTCAGTAAAGTGAGTTATATGGTGTTTCACAAACTAACTGTTTGAGTAGCATTTAATTTTTAAGTAGCTTTTAATTATTTGAATAGCTTTTATTTATTTAGAATAACTATTTATGAAACGTTAAGAGCTAAAAAATAGGGGTGAGCATTATAAACCGTAAACTAAAAATTGATCCAACATCAAATTAAAAATTGGTTAACTGAGTGGTTCGGTTCGGTATGCGGTTTTAAAAATCTAAAAACTGATTGGTTGAGTTTGGTGTTCGGTCCTGGATGTCTGAGAACCGAAACGAACCGAAAACCAAACCTATCATCTAAAATGACACCATTTTGCCTTATGAATGATAAGAATTAACCCTAACCTAAAGGGTTCAGTTCAGCCGCTCTGCTCTTCATTCATCTTCTTCCTCTCTCTCGTTCATGTCCTGCTTCCTCTCTCGTTCCGCTGTTCACCACCACACCATCACCGCCGTTTAGACTCTCTCTTCCTCTCCCACATCTGACCCTTTTGCTTCGTGAATGTCCAAATTCCCAGCCATGTCCATATCTTTTGTTGTCACTGTTGGAGCTCACATTTTCACTGCCAGTCACTTGTGAACTCATCTCCCGTCAACATCGCAACTCCTTCGATCGGGGATTCGATTGTTGAGTTCTTTCTCTGATAACCCAGCATGCCCGAGGCCAGCTCAAGTGAGCTTTCTATTGTGATTTTTTTTTTAATATTTGCAAGAATAGTAATCCCTATGTGAAATTTTTAGATTCATTTATTCTTCTTTGCGATTTTCCTATTATACTCGTGGATGGTGCTAACTTCTTTAAGCAATTAGAAATCAGCTTTCTTTGGCTACCATCCAAGCCTAATAGCTTATTTAAACCAGTCGCCTTCTTGCCTTATTGAAATCAAGAGAAATAGGTTATGTTTTTGCAATTTTAAGTGATGGCAAATTCCTCTTTTAAAATCGAACCAAATCGAAATATGCGGTTCAATTGTTGTTTGATTTTTATATTTTTGGTTTGATTTTCGATGACAAGTTTTGCATTTTTCAATTTTTATTCAGTTTGGTTTTTCGGTTTAGTTCGGTCTGTTAGAACCGAAAATGCTAACTCCTACTAAAAAGTTAAAATAAAATATTACTTGACTAGCTAAAATTTATCTCCAAAGTTATCTTACCCGATATTAAAAAAATAAGTTTTAAAAGTATTTCTTTTAATTTAAGAATAGATAATATTTCAAAAGTTTGTCCAACAAAACCAGCGTTGTATCAAATCAATTAATTATTCGTTTGTATTTGTACCGAATACAAATGTTTGTACCGAATTGATTATTCGTTTTTATTTGTTTGTTTCTTTGTTTTTTTATTTTTTTTTCCATTAATTATCCCTAAGACGGTGTTTGTTTCTTCTAAACAATTAACTTCGCAACAACTGCTGTTAGCCACTATATAATTAATTATTAATAAAAATAAAAAAATTGAAGGACATAACGTACTAAATGGTACCAAGTCTTTGTTTTTTTTGTTGGACTTTTGTATTATATGATAAAACCATGAAAGCATTATTCGCATCATACGTTAGAATAATAAAACTAATGAGCAATTGGACATTACATATGACGAAAAACCACTGCCATGTGCTTGACTTATCATTTCACGCCCTCCACACAAGTAATTGTAAAACAATTTCAAATTTTTTATACAATTTTTTATTAACAATTACAGGCCATAAGAGCTTTCTAATAAGGATTTAGCTTATAATTTAGGAAAAATTATATTTTTGTCCCTATATTTTTACTTACTTTACATTTTTATTTTTGTATTTTTTTTAAAAAATACTTGCTCATGAAAATTAACAAGCCGTGTATTATCTGAATTGTTTCTTTGCCCTAATTACAAATATGACATTAGTTTTAACTTAAACAATATATATTTACTGGAAATGCTAAAATATCGTTCGATCAACTGATTATTTTTTAATTTTTTTTAGGTATTGTTTTAATAAAAAATGTCATATTTATAATCAGAAACAAAAAAAAAAAATTAAGACGATACATGACTTATTAATTTTTGTCATAATTTTTTACGAGAAATGATAAAATAGTATAATTTTTTAAAATACAGAAATAAAAATTATGTTTCAAAAAATATAAAAGTAAAATGTAGATTAAATAAAAATATATGAATAAATTTATAATTTTTTCTATAATTTAATAAGAAATAACTAATTTTTAATGTAAGAAAAATGACTTTTATTATTATGCACCAGTCCTAGAGTATGACCTCATCGATGATGGCTCTAAAGGTGTTGCATCCACATATATAAATTGGCTATTAAGCTGAAAAATCCAATCTCTTTGTTAGAGAGTATGTTTTAAGAAGTTTCACTTTAAATTCATAAGCCTGCCCTACTTCATTAGAAATAACTATATTCAATAATTTGTCAGGAAATTGGTAAAAACAAAAAATAATAATAATTTGTTAGGAAAAAAAATTTATAAAAAAACCTGTCACTTGCTAATCATTTAATATCGAAATATAGAAGTTAGTCTTTCTTTCTTTCATTAACCACACCTCCAAACGCTTCCCGCTAAATACAGGTATTGATTTCCTTTGATGGGCAAGAAACAGCACTTGGATTGGACTGCTAAGTCCATTTCTTCTTCTGGGAGTGAGAGAGTCTCTCTCTTGACCAAAGAGGTTTGATTTTCTTTTTCCCTTTTTCTTTTACATTTTTTGGGGATTTTTTTTATTTAGAGTTCATGCTTGATGCGCTTTAATTCTGTTTTATGTTCTCTTGGTGATTTCAAAAACTGTTTTCCTCTTCTGAGTATTTTTTAAATCACTTCTATTTTCTGGAAATTAGGTTATTACATTACTTATGATTGGTTTGGGGTTATGGGGTGGAGGTGCTTTTCACTTGTTTCTGGAGTCTTGTGCTTGGGAATTTTGTTCGTTTATAGTTCATTGTGATTTCTTAAGTTGATTTTTATATTAAGGTTATAGTTGGAATGTTGCAATATCCTTAATGGAAGTTTTGTTCTTCAAGTATTGTGGTTATTTTTCATTTTCGTGGATTGGCTTCAGATTTGTCTAAAATAGGGATCTTCTAGAACAGAGCAACGAAACAAATGTATTACAGATTTATGTTTCTCAAGGTTTTGATTAATTAAATTATGTGTTCCTGACGCAAATGAAAGAAGGTTTTTCTTTTAATCAATCTGAAACTAGAAGTCCTAATCCCTTATAGCATTGTAGCTAAGTGGAGTGAAAAGAAAGTCTTTTTGGCATTATTGGACGTAATGGATTATTAATGCTCTAAAGATGCTTATATTATGATCCCAAGTAAAGATGCAATTGACTTGCACTATGATGTTTAGGCACGGAAGAAAGCAAATGAAGACCTATCACCTGATTCTCCTCCAAACGATCTTGAACTTGGGGATGCAGTGGAGGTAATAACAATGTGTATGCTTTTGTATTTATATATTACATATTTTTGCCTTTTCAAACTCATTTTAAAGTCTAGCTAATGTTATTTTTAAATTTCAGGCAGCAAATGTTGGATTTGGTAGAGTGTTTTCACTGGTATGGAATATAAATTGCTATTTTTTATGCTGGATTTTAAAATTTTGAAATATGCTACTTCATAATTAGTCTGTTATTTAACATTTTTACAGGCAAAACCGGATGCTGGGAAGCTAGTAGTCGGCACCATCGCCCTGCTGATAGCATCCACAACAAGTATTCTGATCGTAGGATTAAACAAACCACAAGATTTTGAAAGTAGGCTATTGAGGTTTCTATCTTTTTAACATGTTTTGAATTATTATTTTGCAGCCCAAATTTGGTGGAATTATAATTGACATTGTATCAAGAGATAGAAGAACTCCTGAAGAGCAATCAGAAGCAATTGATGCTGTTAAGAACACAATACTGGACATTGTGCTGATAGTTGTAATTGGGTATGGCCAAGCATCTGTATTTTACTTAATTCTCATTCCATTGTTTATGCTTCTGCATTGAATGATACTATCACAAACCTCAACATTTTTTTTTCCCTCTTTTAGAGTGTTTAGAATTCTTGAATAGTGAAGTAATCAACCTTCCTTTTCTTCCATTTTAGGTCTTTGTGCACTGCTCTGCGAGCATGGCTGTTTGCTTCTGCTAGTGAAAGGGTTGTAGCTCGTCTGAGAAAGAACTTATTCAGCCACCTAATCAACCAGGTGAGATCACTTATTTATTGAGCTTTTGAAAATCTGTTGAAGCAATGAGAAATTATTTTGATTCCAAATCCAATCTAATTAGTCTTGTGAATTTAGATATACTAAAGTGCTACATGCATTTTGAAAGATAATGAAATGTTTATTTAATGGAAAAATTGAAGCATAAAAAAAATAACTGTTGAAGATATTGGAGTGTATGAGAGTCGTCTAAGATACAGGTTTGCAATTGATTGTCTTTCCTGTTGCAATCATTTGGAACTGAGCAGTTGTCACTGTGGTTTTACTGCTATGATTCAACAGGAAATAGCTTTCTTTGATGTAACTCGAACAGGGGAACTTCTCAGTAGACTGTCAGAAGACACTCAGGTCATAAAAAATGCTGCAACTACCAATCTTTCTGAGGCTCTCCGTAATGTAACTACTGCATTAATTGGTGTTGCTTTCATGTTTTCATCGTCATGGAAATTAACATGTTGGTATTCTAAGCTGAAATTTCTCAGGTCAAATCTTTTACAAGTAACTTATATCCCGCTCATTGTTCTTTTCTGTTTTTCCCCGTTTTTTAGTGTTGGCTTTGGTTGTTGTCCCGCTCATATCAGTTGCAGTAAGAAAATTTGGGCGTTATCTTCGTGATCTTTCACATCAAACTCAAGCTGCAGCTGCAGTAGCTGCTTCAATAGCTGAGGTTTGTAAGCAACATTTGCTTCCCCTTGCATTGATATAAAGGCAACTAATTTCATTCTTCATACACATATGCTTTCCCAATAAAACCTAGATTAATCAAGGAATATCAAGGAACATTTTTTCTCCACATTTCTGGTGTTGTTAGTTTTGAGGTAAGAATCACATATCAAAAGTATACTAATCTGAAGGTACTTCTTCACCCATGAAGACATCAACTGTCTGATGTTTTTGGGGAGATGCTCAATCGGTTTTGAATTAATAAAGGGAAAAAAATTAATTAGTCCTACATTTTGTTGAAAGTAATTATTTTGTCCACGTGTTTTGTGATAATAATTATTTAGTCCCTGCATTTTCTGTCCGTTAAATAATTAGTCTTTCCGCCAAAGACTCTCAGAATAAAACACAGGAACTAAATAATTATTATCGGAAAACACAAGAACGAAATAATTACTTTCAAAAAACCGCAGGGACTAATTAATTTTTTTTCCCTAATAAATAAAAACAATGACAATATTTTACTAGTCTCTGCCGGATTTGACCATAGGCTATGTTTGGGAAAATCTTAAATGTAATTTTGAGAACTTTTTCATAGACAATCAGCGATTCATTTTCTTGTTTAGTATTTTCCCTTTATTTTTCATCTGGTGAATGCAAAAGAAGCTAGATTACCATGACAAGCAACTCCTAAGAAGTTCTGTATTCATAGGAATCCTTTGGGGCCATTCGAACAGTTAGATCTTTTGCTCAAGAAAATTATGCAATTTCAAATTATTCAGAAAAAGTTGATGAGACTCTGAAGCTGGGACTCAGACAAGCAGTGAGTCTCTCTCTCTCTCTCTCTCGAAGTTGAGAATACAAAAATGAAAGCTATATGAGTTTTGTTGTTTTCTGTTGCAGAGAATAATTGGTTTGTTCTTTGGAGGACTAAATGCAGCATCCACTTTATCTGTTATCGTAGTGGTACTTTATGGCGCATACCTGTCAATAATAGGTTCCTTGACCGCGGGCTCTCTAACTTCCTTCATTCTTTATAGCCTCACAGGTACTCTCCCTTTGTTTGACTCACCTACAAAGTGTTCTGGCCAAGTTGAAACTAGACTTCAATTGTAATTAAGAAAAATACTTGACATTCACCTAACATCTTAAACTTTTTTTTAATCTCCATATGATTAGTTTTTAAAAAAAAAATTGTAAAATTTTTTTCCCATTTAACAATTTTGGTAACTTTTTATGATTGTCTTGATTCTTATTAGTATGTTTATAAACATCCTTTTGTTTACTTAAGAGAAAGTATCTGTTCTCAAGCTAGCATGCTTTGGATGATTATCCAGTAGACAGCAAGTGATTTCCTACTTAAGCTAATATGAACGTATAGTTACTTACCAGTCAACCTTTCTGCTTGCAGTTGGTTCTTCAATATCTTCATTATCAGGATTGTACACTACTGCAATGAAAGCTGCAGGGGCAAGTAGGAGAGTTTTTCAGCTCCTAGATCGCATTTCAAGCATGCCAAAATCTGGAGATAAGTGTCCCATTAGGTTAGTTCTCTCCCTTTCTCATGCAAACCTCATGCAGGAATCTGGATGCCAGGATTTGATATTCTATTCATTGAACTTTATTTGGTGAATTGATAAACTAAAACACTTCCCCAGTCATGAGCATTCATTTATCTGTAGTGAATATAGACAGAAGTTGACTTAATAATTTTTGATGGCACATGAGCCGACCTAAGTTAGCATGCTTTTTGGGCAGTGATCCAGATGGAGATGTAGAATTGGATGATGTCTGGTTTGCTTACCCTTCTCGTCCAAGTCATATGGTACTCAAGGTAATGCTTCTTCTGTGATGATATTTACCCAAGGATCAAGTTATCACCTGCTGTAGTTTTTTTTTTTTTTTTCCTATTCGCTCCCAACTAAATATAAATCCTTTTAGTATGCTAGAAGTGGTTGGAATTTCTTATGGTTGCAAGGTTTTGATGTGAACAATACGGTAACTTTTAAATTATTTAACATCTAACACTCCATTATTTGATGTCCAGGGTATAACATTGAAGCTTAACCCAGGTTCAAAAGTTGCTCTTGTTGGTCCCAGTGGTGGTGGCAAGGTAACTCCCGGCACAATTTTTGCCACTTTATAACAGGTGAAGGAAAATTAGATCTAATTCATTGTTTCAATTTGCAGACAACAATAGCAAACTTAATTGAACGGTTTTATGATCCTCTCAAGGGAAAGATCTTGCTAAATGGGGTTCCATTAGTGGAAATATCACACGAGTATCTTCATAGTAAGGTATTTTGATGTAACTTTTTTCAAAGTATGTTCTGAATTCTGATTCTATAACAGGGAGCCATATGCCAGATAGAAGCCATTATGGCTCTACACATCCAGTATAACATGCCCCTTCCCATCAGAACTCTCACGTTCAAGCATTTGATGGGTTAGGTTTGGTTGGGTCAAAAAATTCATTGACCAATTGGCATAGATTGGATATTTTTGAATTCATTGACTCATGTGTGGTCCTGCATTTTTTTTCACCTTTGCTTGTCTTCATGAAGTACTGTATATAGGAGTTTAACAACTCAAATTGTTCTCAGCAAGTCTTTATTATAGAATCACAATATAATTTCGTGATACTTTCTTCCATTTGTCTGTTTTTCTGGCAGCATTTCCTTCCTAATCAACACCACAATAAATACAGTAGACTGGCATTTCACACTTCAAAATATATAATAGGAAATAAGCACTAGAAATGCAGATAATGGAGATCCCTCTATAATGATCCATCATTTATTGTGAACTTATGTAAAATTTGAAGTGTTTTTTCATCTTCAGATTCTGACTTGTAATTTTCTTCTTTTTATCTTCTATATGCCAAAGTACCCTTTAAATTATAAATCCATCATCCTTTGCTCTCTTTTCTCACACACACACTCACGCTCACTTGTCCCCATGCTGACACAGATCTGTGTACTACGGGACTCGACAGTGGCGAAGCCACCTTGTAGCAAAGGTGGTCAATTGACCACCATATATTTTTGTGAATGTGTTACTAGTTGTAGCAATAAATAATTTGAGTATTTATCTCAATGGTGAAATTCTTTGCTATGGAAAAGAATGCCCAATTATTAATCAACTATCTTTATTTTTATTTTTTTTATTAAATGAACCTTTGAATTTGCTAATTTATCTCCAATTAAGACAACAAAAATTATTATAATTTACTTTTCTAATTTGAATGAATTTTATTTTTCATTTGTTTAATTTTACTTGGAATTGAATGTTTCTGTCAAATTTTATTTGTCTTTTTTCTAAAACATTTTTAAATTTCTTTTTATTTTTACTCGGTAACTTCTATTTAGTATTCTTTTAATATTTTATTCTTGAATTTCTTATATCACTAAGGGTAATTCTCATTAGAATTTATTCAATCTATAATTTTTATTCAATTTGTAACATTAATGGAAATTTTTTAATGTTTAACATGAAGTTCTATATGCAATTTCTTTATCTTTTTGGAAATAATATACAGTTTTAATCAATAATATTTAGCCTATTCAATTCTATTGTGTTAATGTTCATAATAATTTATGTTTTATATTTTAATAATAATTATTTGTTGTTTGCCCCCCTTAATTTCAAACTCTGGCTCCGCCACTGGGACTCGATAGCAGCTGTGTTCGGTAACAACTTTTGAAGTAGCTTTTAGCGTTTTGGCCTGTCAAAACACTAAAAAGCTATTTTTTGTAGCATTTGGTAAAGTAGTTTTTGATATAGCTTTTAACTGTTTAAATAGCGTTTTATCAAAGGCTAACCCACATAACTTTTAGCTTTTAGCATTTTGTAAACTGCTAATACAAACAGCTAATAGCTACCCAAACAGCTAATTTTTCTGAGCAGACCCAGCGTGATTCTTTATTCTATCAAATTTTGATGAGGTGAACATTTATAGATTTTGTAAGATATCTTACTTGCAATGTTTCTTTGGATGCAGGTCAGTATAGTTAGTCAGGAGCCAGTTCTCTTTAATTGTTCTATTGAAGAGAACATCGCCTATGGGTTCAATGGCAAGGCTACTGCTGATGAAATAGAAACTGTCTCTGTAAGTATTTATTTAATCGGCTTTTACATATTCTACTCTATCAGGTACCCATCCGTTTAATTCTGCAGTTTCCCAGATACATGTATTTGAACTCTTGAGTGGATAACATTGCAGAAAATGGCAAATGCCCATGAATTCATCGACAAATTTCCAGAAAAATATCAAACAGTGGTTGGTGAACGGGGGCTTAGGCTCTCCGGAGGCCAGAAACAAAGAATAGCAATTGCAAGGGCGTTATTGATGAATCCAAGAATTTTACTTCTGGATGAAGCCACAAGTGCTCTGGACGCAGAGAGTGAATACCTGGTTCAAGACGCCATGGATTCTCTAATGAAGGGCAGGACTGTTCTTGTTATAGCACACAGACTCTCAACTGTGAAAAGTGCAGATATTGTTGCTGTCATCTCTGATGGACAGATAGCCGAAAGTGGCAGCCACGACCAACTTCTCAGTCAGGATGGTATTTACACTGCACTTGTCAGGAGACAACTACAAGAACCCAAATCTGCAACCTAGTTTTCTCATAGGACGTTTTGAATCATGGAATTTATAGTATAGTATAAAACATTTCTGCCCAGAAAATCTACAGTGGCATGTGTGTGAAACTTGATTATTTTGTTACTTTTAAAAATGTTGAATAGTTAACTTTTGTAGAAACGCGAATTGTACGGGAGTCCGTTTTGGATGCTAATTTTCTCTGTTTTCAAACAGAAAGCAAAACAAAAAGATGCTATATAATTTACGAGAAAGAAGTTGAAACAACTGAAATTTAGACAATTTATTATTAAACTAAAAAGGTGGAAAAGCTAAATTAAAGTTTCATTACTACAAGTTTAAAAATATGCTTTTAATATGTTGACGCACATTTGACTCCAACAGTACGGCGTACGACGTCGACTAGCATATAAAAAAGTATCCTGCAAACTTAGGAAGAAATTTAAGGTTTTCGAGAATGTTCCAAATTAGTTATGGAGATTGTCATGGAAGTTAGTAAAAGGCGTCAAGCTTAGAGATGAAGTTGTGATGTGAGGTTCCAAATTTCACTTTCTAGTTTAATAGTCAAAAAATCAAAATATTCCAACGACTAAAATCTGTAATTGGCTAAAAATTGTAATACGCGTTTTCAATTTTTTTTTTTTTATTAATTTTATTTTCCCTCCAAAAGAAGTAGAAGAGTGACAAATAATGACATTCCAATCTAAGTAGAAGAAGAAGGTAGCTTAGCTTGTTTCAAAAGTTGGGACCATCTTCTTCTTCTACTTTGTATTATATATATATGTTCATTTAAGCTCTTAATCTCCATGCAAACAAACACAACAAATCACCAAAATATACTATAGCTTTTGATTACTCTTCTTCTTGCTTTGTAGTAATGGACAGTGGAACTGGGTATAGATTCCATCCAACAGAGGATGAACTAATCAATCATTACTTGAAGCTTAAAATGCTTGGTTATGATGACGAAGTAAGAAGCATTATTCCTCAAGTTAATGTGTTAGATTACGAGCCATGGCAGCTCCCTCGTAAGCTTTCTTTTCTTTGCTTTACTTTACTTTCCATTTAGAATATCGCAAATGCTACATCACTCGAATTCTTCAATTACATTGCGTTCACTATATTGTAGAGATGAGTACAATACCAGGCAACTCAAAAGATCAAGTGTGGTATTTCTTTTGTGAGCCAAGTAAGTATGCAAAGAGTAAACGTGCCAAAAGGACAACTAAGGGCGGATTTTGGAAAGTAACAGGAAAAGATCAAAAAATAAAAGAAGTTGCTATTAAAAAAAGAATGGTTTTTCATCAAGGTCGTTATCCTGGTGTTAGAACTAATTGGATTATGCATGAGTATCATCCTACTTTTAACTTCAAGACCAAGGTATTTATTTCTCAATTGATTTATAATTAACACATCCATCCTTGCTTTATAAGTTCTAATTAATCCTTCTTTTTTTTTTTTTTATTGGTTTAGAGGGATTTTGTTCTTTGCAAATTGAAGAAAAGGCCAGATGATGATGATGATGAAGGTGAAGGTCAATCAAGCAACACTAGTATGGGCATGGCTTTTAATAATGCAACAGAGGTGATTCAAATATTATTATATTCCCTATTATTCTCTATATATATTATAGAAACTCAAGTTAAGCTAGCCATTTTTGCTGCTCATTTTTTTTTTAAAAATTTTACAGGAAGATAATCAATTTCAAGCACACCTGACATCATTCCGTGGCTATAATGAAAGCGATTACAACCTTAATTTTTCAATGCAGTGGCGTACTAATTACTATTAGAATAACAATTAATGCTCTACTTACGTGTGTTTAAAGGGTAGAGTAGGCAATGCTATTAAGAATAAAGTGTGTGCCCTTTTTTTTTTTTTTTAAAATTTCACCTTATTCCATGTTTCCAAACACCTAATCACATGACAGGTGTTGATTAAACTGGATTCAGTTATTGCATATTGGAATTACATGTAATTCTGTTACTAGTATTGTATTAGCTAATGTCATTAAGAAAATAAATTGTTGTTATTTCTTATTCCAAAATTAATACTACTTAATATGATATGTATTTCCACCAACGTTTTATTTTTATGTCGTCATTTTTAAGATATCATCATTATTCAAAGCACCATAAATAAGTTGCACCATTTCTGAGCTATTATTCCCCCTTAGCTCATTTTATGTTGGAGCTCGTTTAATCAATAAGTTGAGTTTGAATTCGGTTATCCAAACTAGCTTGATTTTGTATTAAATGAACCAAATTCGAGATTGATTCATAAGTTAGCTTATCAAATTCGAGATTGCTTCATAAGTTTGCTTATCAAGTTCGTTTAAAATCTGAATTATAATTTTATTGAACTATGTTAAAATTAAACCTGGCTCAACACAATTTATTTATAACCCTATCTTTCAATAATATTGATTAGTATTAGTTTTTTTTTCCCGTGCGTCACATATCTATACTCGTGTGAAGTACTCATTATTTAATATATAATTTTAATTTATATTTAACATTGTGTAATTAAAAATAATGTTAATTAAGAGAATAGTATTATGAAAACTATTATGGTTTTTTAAAAAGAAATAAACTTTGTGAGGATTTTTTCAAAACAAACAAATTTTATTTTATATAAAATGAGCAGCATCACCCTTCGGCCTTTAATTGATAAAATAAGAAAGATCACACAAATATTAAAAGGCCATAGCTCAAAATAAATTATAAAAAAAAAAAAAAAGAGGTAAATCGTTTATGAATGCCAATACTTGATAGCAGAAAAAAAAAAGGACAAGGTAATTATTATTATTATTATCATGCAAATAGCTCTGAACAATCTGAAGCTTGAAGAATTTACATCTAAATCAGTTTCGCTTCAACCAAACTCAAAATTTAACAAGGATGCAATGTAAGTTGCTAAAGCAAATAAATTTTGGTAAAGAATAAGCATCAATTGAATTGAACCGTTTACGGGACAGTAAGTGCTCATTTGGTTGGTTGATTTGTCAATGCATGCGATAAAATCCTAATCCCTTCTATATCTATTATGATATTGGGTAACAACTGAATTAATTTCTTGTCTGATTGCACTTTTGCAATCATGGTACCTAAATCCACAACATATGTACCAGATTTGTTTAGCTGTTGTTTTTTGGATTGTAACATTTCTGTTTAGCTGTTGTCTATTTCCCAAATTATTGTTTGCTTTGTCTTATATTATTTTGGTGATACACGTCATTTCTTGGATGTGTTTTGGAATTGTAGTAATCATAATTACTTATAGTCTACTTGCACCTGCTGCTGTAATTCTCCAACTTAATGGAGATGGTAACAATGGAAATACAGAATTTGAACTACTGGCTTATGAAAAATGAACGCAGAATCCGTGAATTTTCATCAAAGTTGATACTTAACTTTACATGGATTGTTAGACAGTTCTTAATAACATGTTGACTAATTAGAGCAGATTTTTCATGAATACATATTTCCAGAATGAATTTCAAGATCAATTTAAGTTAAAACGTATAACAATTAAATTAAACAGGAAAAGGATTGGAAGATGATACATACGCTCTCAGTAAAATCAATCATTGTAGAATGTTTAACAACACTACAGGACTCCACTGTCAAAATTTTTCCAGTAAACTTTTGGCTCTAACAGAAACAAACTATAACAGAGAGTAACAATGGCAGTTCCCACCTACCTCCAGGTTGACACAAATTGGTAAAGAAATAAGAACCTTAACGAATCATCAACCCTTGCATTGCCTGTGATCCATCTTCAGTGATCTTGTTTGCTTGGATGGTATTTATAACACTCGCAATATTACCCTATAAAAATATTTAGCTCCATCAACATCTCTATAATAAATTTAGACTGAAAGAAATATTGGTTCAATGATTTCTATGCATCACAGATGCTGTGCCAGTAGAAAACCACTTTGATGTTAAAATACCAGATAATGCCATGCACACAGAGAAGAAATTCAGTCGAGAAATTTTACCCTCCAAGATGTTAGCTTTGTTCTAAGCGATAGCCACTGATGCTGCCCAAATACTCGCTCAGCACAGCTACTGCATACAAGAAAAGAGAAAAATATGGAATTAACAAGTTCAAACCTCAAGATCCATGGCATAATCGCTATAATCTGAAGCAAGCACACAATATTACCTCACAATTACCACTTCATTCATCTGGTCCATTTTACAGTTGATTAACTTGGCAGTTATGGCCTTCACCACCCATAATTCCACCTCTTCATCGTTAATCTAGTAAAAAAATTGTGTCAGATACCAGTACAGGAGACAAAGTAAAGTTTCAGCAGAACAGAAAATCTTATGAATTTAAATGGAAGCAAGATTACCCGAAGAGTATCCCTGATAAGCGCATAAGGAATTCGACCAGCTTCATTTGTTGCAAGATCCACCAATGACATCAATCTCATCTTTGCTATACAGTCTTCATGAACAAGACCTATACCATCCAAGAAGCTAAACTAAGATAAATTTCATGATATAGGAAGGCTAGCCTGCACAGAAGCCCTAATCTTAGAAAGAAAGTCTACCATAGCTTTTAAGTAAAGCAGAATTTGCAGCCTGGAACTCCAAATAGGCATCTAGCCTCTGAGTCAAAAAGATCTTCAATAGCTGAAATACTAAAGCATATTTAGCATCCTTTTCCAACTGCCCCACCGCCGGCATATCTAGCAGGTCACACTGTAAAACAGCAACGCAAATAATTATCTAGGCACCAAAATTCAGTTCATGAATAGCCCAAGAAAGGAAAGGGCCAATTACGAAAAACTGTCAACATTCAGTGAACACCATGAACTCACTTCAGCACAGTACCACAGCCAGCCAAATAAAAACATGTAACGAAAACCAGCAAAAAACAGACCATTTATGAGTTCACATAATTTCAGTTTACACCAAACGGTAATAATTACATTAAGGCAACAAAGAATTAGAATGGATACAAGCCTATACAGCAAAACATGAGTAAATAGAGATTGAACTTCAATGGTATGAGAGTCTTCTGCTATAAGATGTTATGACTTTTTCTCCTACAAATACTAATGTTTCTCATTCACATGAAACTTCACTCATCAAAACAGCCAACATGTACGACATATACCTGAAACATATCAGGTGCCTTGACAAATTCAATAATTGTGCAGACAGCTTCCTCCTTGGCTTCACCCATTGCATATGAATCCTCGCCCGAGAAGGTTGCTAAATACTTGGTCAGGAACTTGAAAGAATCCTTAGCTGAGCTGGAAGAGGGGAAAAATTAACATATCAATGAATACTATTACAAAGGCAATTGTATATATGAAATTTTTTTTTACATTCAGGCTCTTCTATTCATAATTTACCTCTTACTCTCTCTCAGCACATTAGCAATGTTGAGAAAAAGCTCCCTCTTATCATTCACCTCAAGATTCCACTCTTTTAAGAAGCTGTCAATCTTTTTGAAAGAAGGTATGACATGTTCTGTAACTTTTCCACTCACTGCTAAATTTAGGGCCTTCATGTAAACATAAAACCGGGTGTATGTGTTCTCCAGTAGATTGTACAGGTTGAACAAGCTGATAAAACAAAACAAGCAAGCATAAGACAAGATAGTTCATTCAAAAATTTATAAGCTTAAAATGAAATACTCATTCACATTACATCTTTAATCGCAATGCAGGCTTGTCAGAGGGTTGCTGGATAATTTTTCCGCATACAAGTTTTGCCATCTCAAGTGCTTCATCTGAACTTTCAGACTTGGTGACAACATTGCAGATAACAGTGAATATGCACTCAAGTTCTGTCAGAAATCACATGCATATAAGTCTCTAGTAAAACTAATATAAATACTGTCAAAATGAAAAGTATGTATTACCACTATGGATAAAAACATAAGTAGATAGTGACCGAAAATACTTCTGGCTGGATGCAGCAATATCACCTTCTTTCCAAAGAACAAAGAAATAGCATCTCTATGACACAAAGGAAGAGCTACAAGCATAGCAAGCACTTCCTTCATACAGAATTTGTTGGAAACCTTTTACAAGAGATTATTCTTGTTCATTTTTAAAGCCCTCAGCATTTTATACTTGCGCTAATTATAAAACTCAAACATTTGTATAGATTAGAACAAGAAAGGCAGAAGATAAGAGAAAAGGCACGGGACTTTGAAAGGAAAAGTTATTTTAATTCAAGTATATGAGAAACATTTTGCAGTGAAGCAGCTAAAACTGAAGAAATGGCAGGAACTCAAGCCATGAACTTCACTGTATACAGTTTAATACAAAAGCTGGTTTTAAGTTTAACCCGATCTCATAAGCCACATTCATAAGCAAGGTTGCAAGCACCTCAAAGTAAAGTCCAGCAGAAACCACAAGCTAGTTGAGCACCCTCCTTGACAAGTTTCCCAGAATTGGCAGGTTTAGTGTAACAAATGCCACAAGAATTGATCTAATTCATCTAAAATGTATAAACAAGCAAAAACTGTAACAAGTTTTGCATGCACTTTCTACTACTCTAAACAAGTGCATGCACTTTCTACTACTCTAAACAAGTGCATGCACCCATTGAAGTTCAGTGTTCGACCACACATTTCTCGCCAAACAAAAAGAGACCCATATAGAATCGTCCACCAACTTAAAGATTTAGCACTAACCACAATCACATACAGATAAGAACAATACCTTTCTCAGAGACCTTAGAATTGGAGAACACCAAATCAGCAGAAATGAGCATTAACGAGGCCAGGTCCAGCCATCTGCCCGTCAACATACATTGCTGTGCCTCCACACAAAGTCTAGTAACTTGTTGCTCGGCAACCTGAGAGCCAAATAATAAATCATTAAATTTATTTATAAATCACAGCATCTTTGCCAACGAAATATATCCAAATGGCTTTTATTCTTTGAAACAAAATACGGTTTCCTTAACAATATATGCAAACGAAATATTATATATTGGGGAAATAACTCGGAATTTTCTAAATCTCCACCAAATCTATTCCACATACACTGAAATCAAAAGCTAAGACCATAACATCAGAAGCTGATTGAAAAGGACGACAAAAGATCAAGCTATTAAATATGGATGGATACCTCAGGACCCGCGTCGGCCCAGGAAAGCTCCGAAGTAAAGCGGACGACGGCGAGGGCTGGATCTTCTTCGGAGGTAGGAACGACCGTCGTCATTGCAAGAGGTATCTGCAGCGGCTAAAACTCAAATTTGCTTTTGCTGCGGGAGGAGAGTGGCAAAAACCCTAACTAGGGATCTTTTAGTCTGATTTTATGTCATTGGACGGTAACTTTTTTTTTTTTTTTTTTTCTCAAGGACGGTATAATTTTATCGGAATAAGAAATGGAAAATTGCATAAACATCATATCCCTAAATTTAGATTCTATGTAAAAATTAATTTCAAAATAATATAAATTTCTAATAAAAGTTTTATTCAAAAATATAACATTCTTCTTAAAAAAAATATACTTTCTTAGATTTGCTTTATATTTCGCTATTATTTATCAAAAAAAAAATTAGCTATTATTCATTAGATTTATCATAATTAGTACATAAGCACTTTGAATTTTTTTTTTTTTTGTGGCTGAACATGTAGATTGTGTTTGTATCATGAGATTAATTTTATAGGATGATAATTCATAAAATTATAAATTTCATATAATGTAAATTCAAAATTCTTAATTATTTTATGTTTAATTTATTTTTAAAGTAACATTTTACAAACTGTAAATTATTAAAATTAATTTCAAAATTAAATATAAATAATTTACCATTCGAGTTAAAAAAATAAAACAAAAATTCGAGACCTCCAGAAGTCTCATTTTATTCTTAGTATATTCAAATTGTGCAACACTAATATACACAAAAAAATTTTTGATAGGGTGTTAGCATCATAAGATTTTATGATGATTCGTATAAAATGATTATTTACTTAAATTTAAAAATTGGTCAAATTTAGTTATAAATGGTTTTTAAATTATAAATAGTTTGTGGATCTATTTATCTTAAATTTTTTGTTTATTTTATTTTTATAAGCGGTTTTAAAACAAGCAGTGATTTATTGCTTAATTTTCTACTTCAAGGATAAAAGATTTTATTTTTTTTGCCAAAAAAAGATTTTATTTTTTCTGCTTAAGGCTAAGTGGTTTTAAAATGCACGCGATTAAAAAATTAGTAAAATGCGAAACAAAATGAACGATCAAGATCAAATCTTACACCAAGCATACTTATAAGAACACTTGGCACTTCGCGCTAGGGTTTCTTTCTACTTGCTAACTAACACCGCCGCGTCTATCTGCAAGCAAAGTTCTTAGCTAGAAGAAGCGAAAATGGTGCCCCATCTCTCTTTCTCTTGCTCATTTCTAACTGTTACAGGTACAGTTATCTAATCGTAGATTGGTTTTGTTAATGTAGCCGTCGCACAAAACTTTCATGATTAAGAAGAAGCTAGCGAAGAAGATGAGGCAAAACAGGCCTATTCCTCACTGGATTCGCATGCGCACCGATAACACCATCAGGTTCTTTCTCTTTTCGTTTTCTGCTAATTTCAATTGAATGAGAGTAATTCCTCAAATTATAATTAGTTTTTGGGAAATTACAGGTATAACGCGAAGCGCAGGCACTGGCGCCGTACCAAGCTTGGATTTTAAGCAGCTGTTATTGTTCTCTACAGGTTTTATTTATATTAATATGATGATATTTTAAGTGTTGAATTGATCTTTAGGGAATATTTGTAATTTTATCACTGGAATACGGTGAATTAGTTGCTTGCTTTGGCCCATCTTTTTTATGGGAAATTTTCAGTTTTTTTTGTTACTGTTGCAAGTGCTTATGATTTTTGTTTAATGAAAAATATGCTCATAGGCATTCATGAATTGCTTGATGGTTATGGGATGTGATATTCTGCTAATTTCAAGCTCAAATTATGCGTTACATAGGGTCTCAGAGAAGTAATTAAATGTGCTAATTTCTCACACGATGCATTTGGGTTAGTACAAATCATATCTATCTTATAGCTTAACCCTGTTTGGGGGGTGAATTAGGGTCTTTGAACCCAAGACCTACCGCAGCTTTGTCACTAGTGCAGATGGTTATATTCGGTTATTACTGATTAGATTCAGATATGGCAGCATTGAATTTCATTGTTTTGTATAATTGCGTCAAAGAATTTCTGCATTTGCTTATGCTAATAATTTCCCAAATCAGCTTATTTTTTAGATAAGCATAATGATTACACCTGAATTTCCAATATATAGATTATTGAATTTTCTAGAGGAATAGTGCTCAAACTAAACAAATAAATACATTATGGAACCCTCTACAAGATTATTTAGTTTCCACTCCCACCAAAGAGGTAACCGAGAGAAGATACACCGCCAGGTGCAGCATGAACTTTTGTGGATGGTCGATCCTGCATTGTATATTTGCAGAACAAATTAGATTAGAATCTTACTAGTAAACTTCTATGACGTTTGGATAACGAGTGGTTTGGGATCATACCGTGATGAAGTTACCGCAGTTTTGGCCTTCAGCTCGATGGTAATTATTGGTAAGATTTCCATGGATGCCTGCTGGAATATTCTTATCTATAGTTTGTGAATGAAGAGCAGGTTTCTGAGGAGGGCTTTTATTGCTCTCTTCATTACCAAATAGGTACCCTAAGGAACTCTGTCCACCACCAGCGCTAACTCCCCATCCACGCCCCATCTAACAAAACAAACCGCCTGAAATTAAATTTACAGCAACTTTATATGAAATGTTAGTATCTTTGAATTTGCATACCTCTTCTTCGCCTGTGGGAAAGATCTTTGAAGCTAACCGAATGAGAAGGAAACCAAGTGAAGAAGAGTATATATAGGAAGAGGTTAGATTAACCAAAAAGTAGGTGATATCTCAGCCATCAAATTCATATTGTAAGGTGGAAATTTCATTATCAAATTTATATAAAAATGCACATGAGACAGTTTTTATATTTTTATATATGGAAGATAAGAAAAGTAATGAGCTGGCTTCTGTTGTTAGTTTCTTCAAAATATGTTGTTGTAAGGTAGACAATGTTTCACGTGTGCCCTTCATAAAATATCACCGTTTCAATTTTCTGTATTCCATTGTTAGAAATTTATATTTGAATGGATTTTTTGTTAATGTTTATAAATTATAATAGTGGTCTAGAAAACATACTTCATCTACGACCGACAATGACCAACATGGAGTTTCATTCAAATTAAGAATAAATATTTGTTGGATTTAACCATTTGGTTTACACAATGACGGTGACTATTCAGGATTCGAGCCTACTAAGAATAGCAAAGCTCTTCCTACTAAATTTTGACTTAGCTGCATTTTTATGATTTGAACTTGGGATCTTTGATTAAGTTAGAACAACTTTTTTTTTATCCATAATAAATACATAATATAATTTTTATTATAAATAGAGACACTTAGGGGTATATGCACACACAAATGACATGATAATATACCAACCGAATCTCTCGCAAATCTATCCCTCAGCCACAAAATACAGTTGTCCGATGGAATTGCATTCAATTCATGATGAACTCAGACCTCTACTTTTATTTATTTATATATCGATTTAACAATCATAATAAGAACTAGTGATTACTAAATTTTGTGGAGTTTAGAGTAAGTATTACGGAAATAATTATTAATTATGAACAATTTCCATCTCAATTATTAGTAAATGTGGTGGCAGCTCACTTGTGTTTAACCGTTACCCAGCACCACCTCCCATAGGGTTTATTATTTGAGTTAATAGTGGAGAAACTACCTTACTACAAATTATTATTCCGAATAAGTTTAAATTATTAGCTTAGTATTTAATGATTCGTAGAAAGATAGTAAAATTAATTAAATTTTAATGAATAAGAGAAAATAAGACGTGTGAGCAAGGTTTATCTTTTTATTCGATTTGTTCTGTTTCATTTTTTCAAGAGTAAGAAAGAAAACATAACTCAAAACGATGTCACTTTTTATAAAGAAGCAATTAACAAAAATTAAAACTTGACAAAAGCAAATCAGAAAAAAGATCCTTAATAAGCAGAGGAAAATCTTAGCAGATGATAAAAGCCTCAAAATTTACTTTGAAGAAGAAGAATATCCAAAGTAAAAAATATTTTGTGATTGTCCTTTTTACACTGTTTCTATAGAGAGAACAACAAAACAAAACAAATTTATGAAAGAATAGCTATTTTTCTTTCCTTGTATTTAATTTGAAGAAAATATAGATATTTTTCTTTCACGTGACTTAGTTATACCTTTTTCTCCTTATGTTCCTCTTCCAACCAAGGAGAAAAAGGTAAACATAGGCTAACAAACATCTACTGAAAATCCAAAATTAATGTCCATCACAACAAAATTAGATTTTCATTACACGCAATATTTTGTAACAATATTTATATTTCGCTACAATTGAAAAAATACACCATATTTGTCATTACGTCCCATGGCTTAATCTATAATTTGACACCTAACTGAAAGTTTCAAAGTCTGATCAATTTTGTTTAGACCTATCATTGGCCTTTATATAGGTGATGAAATCCTAGCTTTCTCGTGTTCAACAGGATTGTTTGGGCTATGTGAATCTCGGAGTCCAAGCGTCCCCTGAATTTTCGGGGTCCAGCGGCCCAACTTGACGAGGAGGCTGAGATCAAGTTAGAAGGTCGAGATCGGTAAGGTGACCTCACCCTCTACTAAAGTGAGAGTGATTTCCTCCTAGGCTAAGAACGACCTTACCATGCATTCGGTGGGGGCGACCTTCTCCCAGACTCAATGTGAGGCGACCACACCTTTCAAGGAGCCTTGGACTATAGAGGATGCTTACACTAACAATCAACAATTTTCCCAAATAAAAATCTAACGTTTATGTATGAATAATTTAATATCTCATGTTTTAATTTCTTAAACAAATTAACACTTGGCCCTTTGCATGAAAAAAACACGTCGTTTAGGGGATCAAAATGAAATTTGTCAGATCCAATTGTATCTCTATCGAAAAAATTATGGACCAAAGTGAAATTTTCCCCATCTTCCTTCTTTGCCCACCAAAAAATCAAGGATCTCCAACCATCATCCACCTGAAACAACGCTGATAAAGTTGTGTGTTCATAACAGAAGGAAGAGCTTGTCGAGCGAAGGTGAACAGTATGCTCATCGCCTCTGGCCGGCAAGAGAATCAAAAGACACCTCTATAACCGAAACTAAAATTGTTGATTTCATGGCCTTTGATAGGGTTGTAAATGAGCCAGGCGGTTCAAAACTTGACTCAATTAAAGTTTATTCAAAAACTAAATGAGTCAGCTCGTTAACTAAATGAGCCAAGCTTAAGCCAAAATTTTAAACTCGTTATTAGGCTAGTTTTAATTTATTTTTGTCTAAAACGTGTATTAAATCAGTATTTGTTTTGTTGGAAATTTCATATTTATTACAATATATGATTAATTATTAGTTAAATAACAATTTTTATCTAACACCCATTCATAATCTCTTTCTTTCTCTCATTTACAGTTTCATAAAAACGAACCGCTCGTGAAATACTCGTAGCTCAGCTCAATAAAAACTTATTCGAGATCAATTAAAAGAAAAAAAAAAAGGAAACCAACCGAGCTTGAACCCGATAATACTCAGCTTGGCTTGTTTATAACGCTACTCACGGTGATCAATTGATCGATTCAAGGTCGGATTCTAACTCCACACTTCAAGAGCTTTGTTTTGACACCAAAATCGTCGTCATCTGTTAGTCGAAATGAGATAAGACGTTAGTTCGTTGAATTGGATCACACGACCCGAATATATTTACATTTTTGGAACTGTTACCATGACTGAATGAAGAAAATAAAATTACAATTTGATTGCTCTCATTGAGTACTTCAATTTCATGACATGTACTCATTTACTTTAATATGTATCGAAAAATGAAATTTTGAATTTTTAAATTCCCAAATGATATATTGCCTAAGATGAAAGACAATAAAATTTCAATTCAGTCCGTCTAAAAAATTTTACTTTGGTCCCTAAATTGGGAGAGGTGTCAATTTGTTTAAAAAATTTAAACATGAGGTGTTAAATTGTACACATGCAAATGGTAAGATTCCACTCGGGAAATTTTGTGGAAGTTAGGTATCAAATTATATATTAAGCCAAAAATAAACTTCCATTTCATTTGCTCATTTATATTATTGATACTATTGGGATAACTTTTCTTGAACCCAATGCATCAATCAAAAATATAAAACAAAGATCCAAAGAAAATGACTTCTGTTACTCTTTCGAAGTTCAGAAAATCTGAAACTATACTACCATAAATAAAATATGAACACTCTTATCAAGCACGGAAGGAAAAGGAAAAAGAAAAATATTTTTTGCACTCTAGCAAGATGATCAAGATTTTTTTTTAACAAGAATTAAGCATTAGACAACATTTATTTCGATTTTGTATAGGCATTTCTAGTCCAACCAGTTGAAGAGAAGACGAATTTAGGCAGCAACTCTATAGCATGTCAATTGAACTCAATGAGATACACTAATAAGTCATCTACTTACCAATATATCAAGTCATCTTTGAAATCTCTACCAATATCTTGTGAAGGGCTTGAGGCTTTGAGAAAAATGGTGAGTGATCTGCGCCTTTCAAGCGGAAAACCTTTTCTGGGGGGCTTGTGTTAATCATGCTTTCCTGTAGCTCGATGGGTATGGCATTATCTTCTGGAGTTTCAATGTAGAACCGTCTCACTGTTCCATATTTCATTTCTGAAAGACAAAGCTTCTCCAAAACCGGTGCAAAGGGAATTGGCCTCATTGAAACAGATGCTAAAGCAACATCCTGAGCCAAAAATATACATTAACGAGTAAGCAACAGGGAAATTAGACAACAGTACAAGAAGATACATGGACATACACGAACACGTCGAATGAAAAATTACAAGACACCAAAAGAAGGTTTCCAAATATTTGAAATTAGAAACAAAGAAACATGCTCAAGCATTAGATTCATGAAATAAGAAAAACACAATTTGAAACTGAAAATCAATTCAGACAGAATTAGACTTGTAAGATTTGATATGTGTGAAAAGAGGTGTGTTTCATGCAAAGTGTGCTAAAAGAAGCAGAATGAATGATTAACTCCATCAAGCAACTGCTCCAGAGGCACCTCCTATAACCCAGCCAGCAGCCATTCAGTCATCCAATATTTCTCTTCCTACATTTCCTTTTCGTTTTGGTAGTCTATGTTATGCTTCTACCTCCTTCCCTCTCAACTCCAAACTCCAATAACATCAAATATAAGCTGTGCCCCTGACCAACACCACCATCAACCACCAATATAGACCAGAAAGCACAAAAGATCCTTAATCGGTGACTGTTTGTAATTTAATCAGTACCCCTATGCACTTAGATGACTCTCTTAACATAGGCTTGCCTGAGATACAAAATAGGAGGTGATTCCATTTCCATCTTATATAACTCAATTAAGTTGCTCCCTGTATCTATTAGAGTTGCAAAGACAGAGATAGAATCCCGATGCAGCAATACCACACCCACAAGCACATGGACAAAACACAATGATACAGCAGAGCAGGCTGATGACCAAGTGGATCATCTTTCAAATTCCAATAATGCTTACAAAGAGAACTGATAGGGCCTATGGATATATAAGCAAAATGGCATAGCGAAATGGATGCAGGAAAAAGAAAATTAAATTCAACATGATCGAGAGTCATCAGCCTGCTCGGTCCATTTCTATATGTCATAGGTGTATAGTCACAATAATAAAGAAAAAGTTTTTTAGCATACCTTTGTAGGACTTTGGTTGAACAGCAACTCCCTCAATAATGACTTGTCCAGTTCAATGGCAGTCGGAGGAAGACTATTTCCATTTGCGTAAACAAATATCTGCCCTTGTCTCATCAAATCATTTGAATCTGCCTGCAACCAGTTTAGAATTAGTAAGCTAAGGGGAGAAAGAACAACCTTCTATACCTTAACTTTTCTGGAAATAACTTTAAGAGGTACATTCAAGAAGGCTAAAATCATTAGGGTTGTACGTAAATATGCCTTCAGAAATGAACTAGCAAACTGAGCAACTATTAATTCCTTCTGAAATTGTCCCTCCATGGGTAGACCCTAACACTAGTACACTTGCGGATATTATATCCTCTTGTCAAGATTAACCATGGCCCACTGGGTTGGACAACCTCAGTTTAACAGGGAAAAATAACTTCTACAAATTCAAAATGAATTTTAAGTGTAAACCATGAGCATGACCCACAGACAACTGCACAAACCTTAACATTGAGTATGGCTCAAGACATTTTCTCCAAAACATAAAAAAAGAATGGCTCAAGACAGATATTAAAGATTTAGATTAAAAAAAAAGATCTGTTTTGCTGGATGTCTAATATTGAGCATGTGCATGAATACTAAACGGGAATTAAGGGTTGAGACTAATTGATTGAGGTTTTCTTAAAAATAAGAAAATTGAGTTAAGCTCAAAGAGCATCTTTCTACCAACACATGGAAAAGAAGATAATAATAATCACGCTCAGGATGGATGTTAAGGTATGCAATTCATATTAAAAGTATCCTAAATTCCATTTCAGTTGCTTAATGCCTTTTAGGAAGTTTCTTAAGACGTGATAAGGGTTTCCAAAACAATCAGTTTTGTGAACTGAATAAAGGTTTTACAAAGGGTAAACCTGTTTTGAGAACATATCAAGAGCACTTTGTCCATTAATTAGCATCGCAGCAGCAATGAAAATAGCTTTCGAGATTCTATGAGGAAATAACTCCATTGTGTATGATATACAAGCACCACCAAAATCATGCCCCGCCAGAATCACCTGCATAAAATAGAACAATTTTCAGGATAATAGCTAAAATGTGTCCAAATGCAAACAAACAAGTGAAATAACTTATAACTAAACTCCGATAACTTCATTAAAAAAAGTAACACATTTACGATGCAAATGCATGAGATAATCAGCATCACATCTTGTCTTTAATGTTAAGGAGCAGGGAGGGAGGGAAAAGGGGAGGAGGAGGAGAGAAAGGGAGGGGGTGGTTTGGTTCATGTGTTCATGTAGCAGACCTTCCACATCAAATTAGTAAAAGCAAATTATTTACTAGAATAGGTCCATGATTGTGCATTTCTGATAAGGATCTGTATGGACCTATGTCAACAAAAACTGGAACAGTATGTGCTCCAAAATAAGAAATTGATAAAACATTTTAACCCCAAGCACAACTGGGAAAAAGTAGCACATAAGCAACAAAGACAGAAAAGAACCTTCTCCCCATCAGCAAGTTTCTCAAGCAAATCAGTAAGAGGCTTCACATATTGAGAAAGGCTAGTGATGCCATTAGTATTTGAAGAATGAATCCCTGAGCCAGATAAATCTATGGCAGTAACTCTGAAGCCACCTTCTTCCAGAAGTGCTATTGTTTTGTACCAACACCAGGCACCGAAGCCTCCCCCATGAACAAGGACAAAATTATTAGTCTCAAGATCATCAAGCTTGATATCCTGTTGAAAGCAAATTTGAAAGCAGTCAGGAAAGAAACTGAATCTGACAGATCAAAAGAATTTGGAAAACATAAAATCTAAGGCTTGCCTTTTTGTTTCAGTACACAATTACTAACTGTTCATGAAACCAATCACAAGAAACTTGAAGGGTATGCAATCTGAACCAAGTACTTAACGTGATGCTATGTACATGAAGAATTTTGAATAGAGTTCAAGATTTCATATTTTAGAGTATATATAATGTTCATTACAACTTTCATCGAAAATACAATGCTCATTATGACTAATTATTCATCATCTTGCATTCTACTGAACCATAAAAAAATTTTCATAATTTGCAACTGTCAGCCTTTACTTATATGCATCGCAAAATTAAAGAACTTTAATAACCTAGTGTACAGCTTCAGCAACAAGTCTGACAGAATTTAAAAAATAAGTGATTCTAACTGAAGAGAACAGCATATGCATCTAGAAATCTAATTAAGCCATAAATGAAATACATCAAGGGATTGAGACGGTTTGAACTTGAAGTGCCAATGATTTTGAGTGGTAAAGAAGTAATTATATTTCCCAGTAATGCACCCTTCAATTATTGGCATGATCATCCACTGATCATCACGGCATTAAAGAGTGAATGGAAAAGATAAAAATATACTCAAATTGTTAAATTCATTTCCCAAAAGCGTTTAGATATTCATATAAAGTTTATATAAAGAGAAGGCGAATCCCCAGTAGTACGAAATAAATAAATGAAGAAGAAAAAGGATGGAAGACTGAATATTAATGAAAAATATACTATACTGCCATTGAATCAGGAATGTTCATAACTAGAAGGCAAGTTGCAGACTGTTAATCCAACTAATCAACCAAATTAGCCCTCTAAACAATCAGTATCAGTATAATTAAAGAGAAAGAGAAGATTATCATTAAAGAGCTAAATTTTAACAGCTTGGTGGCTTGGACCATCACTATCAAAGGAGAGGACCCATGCCAGACACAATTAATCAAACTCATTACTTTGCGATAACAATCATACAAGAATAATATACAAATTCCACATCAAAACTACAAAATTTTCCTGTTCCTCTTAATTAGCGACCTAATAAAGAAAAACCAACTACATGTATAATCATATAAATATAATCCTTCATTTCCCATAATTAGAAGATAAGTCTACATAACCCTACCAATTCATAATTAATTAACATACCAAAAAAGAGCACGATCACTATAAAATCCTATCATATCCATAAATATCAATTAACAAAACCCAAAACCACATGCATGTCGGTATACAAAACGCCAAACGACATGAACCTGGTTAACGAGCTGGTGAGGCTGCAACAGAGGGTCAGTAAGCGATCGGGCTCGCGAACTGGAGCTCCGAGGCAACGGGGTTTTCTTCGAACCGGAATTATTCGGGTACCGCAAGGAAGCCGACCGATCAAACGGCAATGCACCAGTTCCATTTTGTTGGTGCTGCCTGAAAAGAATGGCTGCAGCCAAGGCCTGTTCCTGAATCAAGGAGTCAGTACTATCCTTCCGCGCGGATCGGACCCGGGTCCACCGGTTACTGGAATTGGTAACGGACTGCGGGTTACCCTGCAAACGTTTCGTGGGTTTCTTCTTCTTTTTCACCGTTTTGGGTGCGAAACAAGTGCACAGGTTGCCCATTGCTTTTTCATGAATAATATAGAACAAAAACAAGAAAAGAAACCATATTTACGTACATGTAATATTGTAAATTACTCTGTATCTTAGCTATCTAGGTGGTTGAAGGAGCAAAAACTTAAAGAATAAAAACAGGGAAGTCCGGCGAGGTTGAGATGGGCGGCACGGCGGTCGTGCTGACTACTAACGGCTGAAGAGATTATAAAGAAGGGATTTTTATAGGAAGCTTCAACTTGATGACAAAGATGCCTTCTAGACTTGCAGGGTTGTGTTGTGTAAGCCTTTCTTTTACCTTTTTTAACTTTTTTGAAATTGATGTCTTAAAATAATTTTAATTTAGGCTCGAAGGTATCGTCATGATGTGTGCACGCTTTTACTGGCTCTACCATTTTAACTTTCCTAATTTAGGTCAAACAAAATTATTGATTCAAGTTTGGTGTTTGGATTGGGACACTCAATAGTCATTCATTTACAGCTACAGCTACGAAATGTGGCATTTTCATAGCAATTAGATTAATACATCATGATTAATCAATAAATAAATTATTATACTAATTGTTATTTTGTTTTTTTATGTTTAATTAGGATTAGGACTGAGAGGTTATGTTGTAGAATCATAACTTGTTCTTCTTTTTTGTCCACATTTGATTTTGTTTGTGATCAAGTTCATGCCAAATATTAGTTATTGTTAGGACTTTTTTTTTTTCTATTCTGTAATTTTTTTGAAAGAATTTTATTTAATTTAATATTTTAGTACAACTATATTTAAGGTCTACTAGTATAAATAAATATTAATGGAAAAATACATTTATGTGATATTGTGCATTTCAATAAAATTTTACTGTTATCTTTTCTAATTGATATAATTCATGCACTCAGATGTAGAGAGAGAGATTCGAACTCTCTCCGTTTTGGACACGAGGACAAGTTGTTTATTAACTATGTTGGACCCCAACCACATCAATTAAAGAGAAAATGATACAGTTGAAGTCCAAACATATTAGGTTTGAATTGTCTTTCTACACTGAACATATAAGATGGAAATTTTCTCTAAGTAAATCTAACAGAGTGATTAAATAAGAAAATTATTATTTAGTTTTATAGTTGACATTGACTAAAAAAAATTCCTTTATATAACGCAAAAACTTTCTGTTACCACCTTCATACCAAATGAAAGGAAAGAAAAATCCCATAGGTATGAAATTGGAGAGGCACATATGTATGGTTATGGTTAAAAATGATTCTGTAATAATTTTCCTTTCATCCAAACACAAAATCGTAACTTTTATCATTACTAAAATCTATATAGTGAAAAATGAACTAACAAAGTATATTTAGTCCCACTAGAAAAGTTGTCTGACCAGTGTATGGGAGTGATTAATATAAGTTTAAGTAAATTGATTAATGATTAATAAGAAGAGGTAAATTTTAGTTTACAAATGAATCCAACATTCAATGTAAATCATAACTTTAACATGTTCTATTGTACGATGAAAGGAAAGTTTAAAAACAAAAGAAAAGAATCGCAAATCTCATGTTGCACATGAATTGATTCAATTCATGTATGAAACTTAACATTTAGTTATCTATATCTATATATTTTCTTTTGAGTTAAAAAGAAGAAAGAGCATAGGGGCAAAGATTAAACAAAAAAGAAGTTTATTTGCATTGGTAGTTGGATGATGAGCAACATAATTGCAAACTTAAAGTAATATCAATATCCACGGTCCCCAAACTACCCTTCCACTTTGCAATTCCTTTCCTGCTGTATGAATTTTTTTATTTCACCGGAATGTGAATCACACAACAAGAGACGATCATTTCTATAGGCTGTACAATAAGAGGCACTTTACCTCATTAAATTGGTGACAGAATATGATTTGAAGGAATCGAATTTTAAATTTTCACTTTCCTTCTCATAGAAGCTGGAAAAAGACTAATTGGACCACACTCAGTTAGACAGTGTATAGTTGTATGAGTTGCTAGAAAAGGTGTTTGATTTGTAGCATTTACAAATTTAATTTCTTAAAATTTAAATGGATCCAATGACTTTTGAGGTCTCTAAGCAATAATGTAGATATATATGGAGGTGGGGTGGTGGAAAGTAGTGGTTAAGAAGCCAGTTTTTATAGCTTTATTATAAATAGCCTCCCTTCCATCCTTCACTTTGAGTTATCTATCAACTTTCCAAATCCCAACTGTTTAATTAATTCAATCACCTTTTCTTCTCTTCATTTGTTTGTTTCATGTTTCAATCTGGTAATTGTTGATTGCTTCTTTTTCTACCATCAAGCAATTCACCAAACAGCCAAAAAGTCTAGTTATTATTATGATTTCACTTGATTCTTTC
>CATIWJ010017589.1:0-10952 GCA_949640765.1 Croton laevigatus
AAGAAATTTTTGTCTTTATCCATAGATAAAAAATACACTGATTTTTACTTGAGTGGTAAGCGTTTCAAAATTATGTTACGCCAACATCAGTTTGTGACAGTGACATATTAATTTTGTAAAGTTAAAATTCTACGAGAAAGCAGAAATTCTTATTTTTGTGGATTAAAAATTCTTGACCCTTCTCATCCCACGACACAACTCAAATCTCACAAATGTATATAACAATGGATTGTTCTTAGAATATGCTTGGTACAGGGGAAAATGCCACACTGGTGAAGGAACTATAAATAGATACTGTGCATTTGAACTGTTCATCATCGGTAAAAGAAACACAAAATACGTACAAATATACATATATGGATATGCATTACAGGGCAATTCTTGCTTTGGCAGTTGGCAACTCAAAGAGTAAAGCTTACTGCCAAAGAAGATTTGCCCCGCAATTCATACCATTATTATTATATCAATTTTCGCTCAGAGCTCTTCCATGTTTTAATAAATAGTAAGTAATTAACTAAATACTCTTTTTTAATGATTGGAATATGTAATTTGTATAAACCTCAAAAAAAAAAAAATACATGTATAGGCAGTTGAGGATTTGTTTTCGATTGCTTCTAGTTAATGTTTTCAATTATTAAGTTATTTTATATATTTTTAGTTTAAATAACATGCTAGTCAAATAAATTCCTATTGTTAAGAATTTGCTTATCAATTTTTTATTATTCTTCTCGATAAATAGAATTTTTAGGAGATTTGATCATATTTTTTGTTAAGTTCTTGCTATAAATATAGCTGAAGTTATTGAATAAATAAAAATAAAATTAATAGTTTAGTTCTTTTTTTTCATTGAATTTTATTGTGTTCTCTTATAAAATGTCTAAATATGTCTTCATCACTTTCTCTAAAAGAATTCTAACGTAGGCATGTTTTAGTTCAATTTGCTCAACCTTATAGGGAGTTTATTTTGGTTAGTGCACTTGTAGAAGAATTATTTTCCAAGTATAATTTAGTATCATTTGGTGTTTAAATCAAATTTCCAAATAAGACACTAATTTATATTTTGCTGATAACAAATTTATTTTATATTTAAAAGACAATAAAATTAATACAATTAAAAATGCAATAAGAATGATTTACTTACGTTTAATTTGTTAAAAAAGTTGCACCTTATTCTGTTTAGCTTAGGAAATTACATTTTATCTACTAGAGTTGGGATATCTACTTTTTTAAAAGTAAAATACATAAAATCAACAGAAAGATTGAATGGTTGTATGTCATGTTTTAGAAGAAAATGTATGTCATTTTAAAGCAATAGCAGCTTCATATTAGAGGCGGCGGGCCTATGAATAAAAATGTAGGGGTGATTTCTTTACTTATTTGTATTAAATGTGTTTTTTTATTTAACCCGGCCCAAATTAGTTTTATCATGTTGAATTATAAATTTCTTATTAATTTTTTTAAAGAAATTTGAACTCTATCCGATTGGACACAAGGGCAGCTTATTTACCAACCCTACTGATCCTAACCACCGTAAATTTTTTTTCCTTATAAGTTAAACATTATTGTAAATTTTTTTTAATAATATTTAATTTATAAGGCAGTAATATAAAACTCAAAAATTTTATCTTAGAGTTAATTTTAAGGTTTTTTCAGTCTCTTAAATAATTATACAAGTCTCTTTCAAAAAAAGAATAATTATACAAGTCAATGAAAAATTCTAGTTTTCAATAATAAATTACAATGGTAACTTTGAAATTGATGTGGAGTTGTAAGATGGTAATAATTGTGAAGAGAGTTTTTTATATATAAAGGAATTTACTACTACCTCTGTTTTTTTATTTCTTTACCTTCATTATTTTACCAACACCAATACAAATCTATTTTTCACCAATACCAATACAGAAATAATAATAAACAATTACTAACCCTTTAAAAAACTTACTTTTTTACCAATACCAATAAAAAAAATAATAATAAACAATTACAAAGCTTACTATAAATGAAAATGTAAATAACTCAAAAAAACACCCAAAAACCAAAATGTAAACATCTCATAAAAATGGAGGTAGTAGTAAACAGAGTAATATTGTGGGCAGCATAATATATAATTGTTCTCCTCTATATACCAAATAAGTATTAATAGTGTGGTTGGCAGAAATCAAACTCGAGACCTTCACATCCTACAATAATAATTGAACTAAGCCCTCAACTCGTTCTTGAACTTCTATAATAAAATGATGTCAATGATAATTATCTTAAAAAGGTTAGTTTTGGGAAGCACTCTGGTTGTTTTAAAGCATGCTACAATCTAGTTGTTGTGGAGGCTATGGCCTTGCGAAGTGTTCATTTCTCAAAAAGGTCAGTTTTGGACAGCTCTCTAGTTGTTTTGAAGCATGTTACGATCCAGCTGTTGTGGAGGCTATGGCCTTGCGAAGTGTTCTATGGTGGCTGCTAAATAATTTGCCAAGTGCATGCTGCGTGTTTATCGATTCCGAGTGGTTTTAATTGCATTTTGTTGTGTTAGTTTTAATGATCCCCCTTTGATGTTATTATAGTTTATTGTAAATCTTTTTTTGTTACAATTGCAATGTATCAGTTAGGCATATATGGTGAGATCCTGAGACATTTAATATTTAATATTTATTTGTTTATTATCATGACATCATATATATATATATATATATATATAAGGTTTTAAATTAGCGAAATAGGCCATTCTTATGTTCTCCTTCATTATTGTGAGGCCGATCAATTGTTGGAGTTGGAAAAGTCTTCTATTAACAACAAAATAGAATTACAGGAGGATTACAATTCAAACTCACTACAAAAAACCAACTCTCTAATGAAAACTCACAATTTTCTCTCATACAAAGCTCACACTTTCTCTCAAGCTTCTTCTCTCTCTATTTTCTGCTATTCTGAAGTCTCACCCTACCATACAGAAGAGGAGCAATACGTTCTTGTGCAAAGCCATCCCTACAAGAGCATCTTTCTTTCTTTTGTGCATGTGAAAGACATAATAATTAGTTAGTTGGAAAACATAATTATGATGTTGATTTGGCTCTATTGTTTGACTTAATTATAGCTGGACCTTTACATCCCTCACTTTCTCTCTTCTCTCACACATACATAATCATAAGTATTTTTAGAGAAAAGAGAGTTCTAGAGATATGTGAGCTGTCCATTCTCTAGAACTTTCACACATATATGTTGGTCAAAAATATTAGCACACAAATTCCAACACTCCCCCTTGATGATATTTTTGTTGAACTTCAAATCTCCATTGTTGTATTCCTTGAAGCTTCATGCGTGACAGCAGCACAATAACTTCTTCATTTTTCTTCAAAAAACAGAGCATGCTCCTACTCCATAAACCCAAACTTTTTTTTTAACAGCTCTTGCATTGTATATTTCCACAGTTTAAGGACTTGCTTGGTCCCTCAAGCATGGTTTTACAGTTTAAGGACTTGTCGGTCCTGGTTTTCAAGAGTTCGCAGTTTTACGACATGCCGGTCTATCAAACAGTTTTAGGACTTGTTTGGTCCCTCAACAAATTTCAGCAGTTTAGAGACATGCTTAGGTCTCTCTCATCATATTTCAGTTTAACGACATGCGGTCAATCAAAGAGCAAGAGCAGCAAAATTTGAGGAGCTGAAAATTTTCAAGTCACGAAGAACAGGGGAACAAATCAAACTTTTGAGTGTTGAATGAGCTAAAACAATCGCAGGCCCACTCAAAGATCATTGGGGCTCTGATACCATTTGTTGGAGGTGAGAGCTTGGAAAGCAAATACTTTAAACAAGAACAAAACATAAAACCAGAATTAAGAACATAAAACAGAGTATAACAGAGGAGAAGGAGGAAATTAAAAAACATTTTTATAATTTTTTCTTCCTTTTCTTCTTCATGATTTTGATTTTACAGAAGCTCTCCCTCACTTTCTCTCTTCTCTCACACATACATAATCATAAGTATTTATAGAGAAAAGAGAGTTCTAGAGATATGTGAGTTGTCCATTCTCTAGAACTTTCACACATATATGTTGGTCAGCACACATATTCCAACAGAGTAGATGCTCCAGTTGCTTCATGCTCTTACCTCCAAACGCAAGAACTTCAATGGACGGAAAGGGAGGCACTGAATTCAGGTTTGGACATTCATATATGGACAAATGGGAAAGACATTGAAGATTGGGGAACTCAGATTTGGACAATGACTCTGTCCCACTATGTGTCATCCACCCCTTCAAAACAGGGCAGTCACTGATATAGAGTCTTTTAAGTGACGGAAAGAATAATGGCAAACTCCCATTGTTGCAGCGTATCCCACTCTCTATGTACTCTAGATTAGCTAATCCTTGGAGCCACAAAATTTTAAGGGAAGGGAATTGATCAAATGAAGGGAGACAATGGATGTTTTCGCAGTGCTTCAAACGCAATTCCGCCAAACTTGTCAGAGAAGAAAGCCAACTTGAAAACTTGGCTCCCTTGTAAGAAGACAACCATAGTTCTTTCAGATTGTGGTGCGGTTGAAGCACATCCATTGCCATTTCATCATTTTCAATGTCGTTAGCAGAAACCTCTACATTGCCATCTTCATCTTCAAGGGATGATCCCCAATCAAGTTCCAATATCTGAAGGTGTTTCCTCTCGAGTTTAAGAGCTTGAAACTCAAATTTATAATTTTTTACATACCGCAAGTTACTTATGCCGAGCCTTCCTTTCAACCTTTTCAACTGCCTTAATTCACTGAAGTCAGCACCAAGGCCTCGCTTGTCGACTACAAAAAGCGATAATGTCTCAAGGCCTGTCAATTGCCCAATTCCACTAGGCATGTGAGTCAGCCCATAACAGCGAAATGTACCAAGACAGCTAAGCTTTACCAACTTTCTTATATCCATTGGCAATTCTTCAAGTCTATCACACTCATCAACTTTAAGCACCTGTAAGTTTGATAGTCTTGTAATCGAATTGGGAAGCTTCGTCATCTTATTATACGATAGGTCAAGATAAGTTAGCAACTCCAATTTCTTAATGGAGTTTGGCACTCTCTTAATCCCCACAGCACGTAAATCTAATGCCCTCAAACATTTCAATTCAGATAAAATTAATTCAAATTTTTCTTCTAGAATCGGAGCATATCTAAATTTCAAAAACTTGTTGACTAAAATAAATGTCCTTGCCTTGCTTGCTCTAAGCAAGGAAAGGATATCCTGCCTTGTGAAGTTCAGCCCACAATCGATTGATATGTGGCGAGTTTTCACCTCATCAAACAACTCATTTGAACATGATGAAGTTACCTCTCCTCCAGCTATAGATTTAGCAAGGTCATGCATTAAGTCATGCATTTTGTAAGTAGCTATATTGCCAAAATCATCCTCTTCTACTTCTTGGAAAAAAGACCTCCAAAGGAGTTCCTTAAAATATTGAAGGCCAATATCTTTGAGGCTTTGGGTTACATTTGATGAATCAACAAATCCTTGTGCTATCCAAAGTTCTACCAATGTTTGCACATCAATTTTGTAATCTTTTGGAAATAATCTACAATACACAAAACAATGCTTTAATCGGGAAGGTAGATGATTATAGCTGAACCTAAGAGTTTCTAGAACGTAACTATCTCCTGGTTGGTTTAAGGTAGAGAGTTCTCCATCTTTGAAAGACTTCCACTCAATCTCAGACTCCTTACTATACATGAGGCAACCGATTGATCTTATGGCTAAAGGGACACCCTTACACTTCTTCACAATCTCCATTCCGATCTCTTCTAAGCTAGGACTAGGCACCTCCCCTCCTACAAATGCAACTTTTTTGAAGAGGTTCCAAGACTCATTATCTGACAACCCTTTTAATGGATAAACTAAGACTGACTCAGCTATTTTTGCAACCTTCATATGACGAGTAGTTATTATTATTTTACTTCCTTTTGCACCACCAGCTAACAAGTCCTTCAAGTCTAACCATTTTTTACGATCCTCATTCCACACATTATCCAATACTAGTATGCATTTTTTTCCATTCATACTTCTATGAAGCTGGTTTTTTAATGAATTCATCTCTAGGTTTCCAGGTTTCTTATCCTCTGTAGATTCTATAATTTTTCCAATTATTGATTTTATACCAAAACTTTCACCAACACAAACCCATAATTTTAACTCAAATTGAGTTTTCACTACCTCATCATCAAATACAAGTTGAGCAAGTGTAGTTTTCCCCAGTCCCCCCATTCCAACTATTGAAATTACAGAGACATTGTTTTTGAAGTTCGGACACACTAAAACTTCCATAATCTCTTTCTTATCTTCTTCTCTACCAGCAACTACATTAGGCAAAGAGGAGTGGGTTTCCTCCATTTCCCTATTGATACTAACAACATTTTCTACAAGACGCTCCTCTAATTGAAACTTCTTATATTCAATAATCTCATCCAATCTTTTTTTAATGGCTTTTATCTTATGCGCCATGAGAAGACCATAAGCAAATTGATTTGAACTCGAAAAGAAAAGGCGTACCTCCTTTCCGAACTTACTGCCCGACAAGGTTTGTTGTCGCAGAGCCTCTGTTGAGAATTTATCAAGAAAGTCTTCTGCATCGTAGACAGCCTCTTTCAGCATCCCAAGCCAACGTTTGACTGCATCACTCGTTGAGTACTGCTTCTCTGCATCAAGAAGCCCACGCTTAATCAACTCAACTTGTTCCTTGAGACTGTTAAGCTCATCATTGACACCCCACCACAACCCAAGTTCCTGTAGGAGTGTGGAACTCAGCATTCCAACAATTTTTTTCTGCAATGTTAAAGAGGACTGCTTCAGCCATTTCTCTCTCGAGAGCGGAAGACCAATCTATAAATTAGAAAAGAGTTTTAGAAGTGTTTTAGGTTGCAAAGTGATGCTTTACGAGTGATAATAAAAGCTAGCAGAAGCGCAGGAGCATTTATATAAAACGAGCTGAGTTAGAATGACTCAAAAATTTTGAATAAACTACGTTAATAAATATTGAATTCCATTATAAGAAGACTTTTTCACCCAACTTGTTCATCCATTTGCAAGAAATATACATTGAAAAAAAATGGAATCTTTCGACAGGTCATCGCATGTGAAAGACAGATAATGAGAAAAATTAGTCAACTATTGTGTTTTTGCTTAAACTCAAATGTGCTATATTCTCGTCTACATTTCATTATCTGACTGTTTTGCATAACATGTTCGTTTGCTTAATTAAGTCGATGAGAGGACCATGGAGATTCATAACTTGTTCGTTAAGGTAATGACTATGGAGAAGGTTGGCTACAGAGACTTATAATAGCCATTTGCAGTATAATATTGCCCATTTGCGGTATAATTACATATAGACTAAGTTTGAATGATTGTAACAATTAATTATGAACAATTAATATCAAGTTTTTGTTTGACTATTTAACAAAAATAAAAAAAAAAGAAACTTAGGGTCAACTTCAAATTTTGTAATTTTATTGTAACATAATGTAAACAAATTTAAAATATTAGCTAAATTCACTTTACAATTTTTTACAGTCCACTTGACTTAACTGGTTTAGAATATGTGAAGGAGAGTTCCAATCCAACGGTAAAATGATTGCATCTAAAGCCCAAGAGATGGCTTAGTGGTAAGACACTTCTTTCTTGGGACCTAAGGTCCCGGGTTCGAGGCTTGTCAATTTCCCTTCTCTAAATTCCCCAAGTAGAATAGAGTATCTATGTAAAAAAAAAATGATTGCATCTAAAAAAAAAAAAATCCAATTTTCTTTGAAAAAAAATATACTTTTTGATATTTTTCTTTTAACATAGATATCCATACATGTACACAACTCATGCACCCAAAGAGTGGGATATATATTTGCACCATACAAGCTTTACTATGTTATTAGACACGTAATTCTTAGAATTTAAAAAAAAAAAAGCAGTTTGAAGACACACCAAAAATTTTGAATAAATTATGTAGTTTAAGTAATATATTTTGTCAATTTAATTCAAATATACTCATATTCAAGTTTTGCAAAGTGATATAATTTATGATTTTAGGCTATATATTTAGAATAAATTAATAAAATATGTTAATTAACCTATATTCTTAATATTTGCAAAAGAAATGTGCCTATATATATATATATATAGTGGGAATATTAAGAACCCAATTCCTTAATGAGACGACTGTTTCACCAAATCAACATGTTTACTCAAATTCAGATAAAATCGTTATTTCCATTAGTGTTTCCTTTGGCATTCTTAATTTGATTTGCACTTGAGAAGAAATCTAGAAAGTAAAGATTGTGTTATTGGTGTTGCTGCTCCAGCACTTCAAAACAATCCGTTTATATAGCTTAAAACTCTCCGTTTTACTCAATATTGCAACGCTGTGTTTCATTCTCCATACTTTATAACAAAAGCTGCCTATTCTGCGTTTTGCTCATTGAGCTGTTGCGTTTTATTTTTTAAGGTTTTGCGTTCTGTAAGGGGACGGTGCGAAGCCAAGTCCCATTGGAAGGCATATTATCAAAAAATGAAATCAACATTATTGTTTATTGCATAGTATATAATCAAAGAAAACATTTTACATTAAAAAAAAGACGATATGAATTGAAGAAGAATACAATCCACAAAATTTGAAATATATCAGCAAAGCAATAGGTCCTGAAAAGAAGAGAAATGAAACATTATTAGTAATGATAAGCAAAATGGGATTATTGAAAATTTTGCTTGTTGACCTTTAATTTAACATATAAATGAAAGTTTTTCTTGTTCACCTTTAGTTCCGTTCGTTGTCTAAGATGAATCGTTGATACCCTGTGAGAAGAATCCTGAAAGATTCCTGCAATTTCAAATATAAAGCCGACATAAAGAAAATGTAAGTTTCATGATATTAATTCCTCCCAAAACAAAACATAAAAAGATTGAAAAGGAGGGCAGGCCTGGTTTACTTACTGTTGCAGTGTCCGTTCCTTGTACACTTGAACTGTCAATGGTGATATTGGATATGTGAGCAATCTTTGGCCAATCCTCACCATTCATGTTTTTGCATCTTTCTGACAGCTTTGGACATTCTCTAATGTCTAAATACTGCAATGAGGTAAGGTCGCTCATCCAGTCCGACAAAGATGCCAAATTACGACAATTGAGGAACTGGAGATAATTCAAAGTGGACAAATGATGTACCCACTTTGGCAGAGATTCCATTTCCATGTTCCAAAAATAAAGGTTACGGAGACCTCTTAGACGGCCAAATGGGGGGCACTCCATTCCCACGATTCCCGGGCAAGAGTCGATGCTTAGCGATGTCAAGGAAGTGAGTTTTTGCTGCAATTCCTCAGCCAAAACATCTTCCTCTTCAATTCCCTCAATTGTCACATCTTGCAATTGAGAGAGAGGAGAAGAAAAGTTATGTTCTGCTACTGAAATATTTGATTTGAGTAGTTGCTCCACTTGCTTCATGCTCTTACATTGATAATGGAGTCGTTCGATGGACGGAGAGTGAGGCATTAAATTCAGTTTAGGACAATCATATATGCCCAAACTGGAAAGACAGTGAAAGTTGGGGAATTCAGATGACTCCGTCTCACCAAATCTTACCCATCCCTTTAAATTAGGGCATTCGCAAATACAGAGTTCTTCAAGGGATGGAAAGAATAATGGCAAACTCCCATTATTGCAACTTGTCCCAATCTCCACATACTCTAGATTAGTTAATCCATTGAGATTCAATATTTGAAGAGAAGGAAATTGATCAAGTGGAGGGAGGCTTTGGATGTTTGTACAACAAACGAGATACAATCTCACCAAATTCGTCAGAGAAGAAAGCCAACTTGAAAACTTGGCTCCTTTGTAGTAAGACAAACGTAGAAATTTCAAATTACGGTGTGGTTGAAGTACATCCATTGCCATTTCATCACCTTCAATGTCTTTAGCATCAAGGTCTTTATTATCATCTTCCTGACTATTCCAATACAATTCCAAGTTCAGAAGGTGTGGCCTCTGCTTCAGAGTGAGAGCCTGAAACTCAAATGTAGGATTTTTCACATACCGCAAGTTTCTTATGCGAAGCCTTCCCCTCAAGTTTTTCAAGTTCTTTAATTCACTGAGTTCAGCACCAAGTCCTTTCTTGTCGACTACAAAAAGCGATAATGTCTCGAGGCCTAGCAATTGCCCAATCCCACAAGGCATGTGAGTTAACATATAACAAGAAAACAAGCTAAGACACCTAAGCTTTACCAACTTGCTAATGTCCGTTGGCAATTCTTCAAGACTACTACAAGAATCAACTTTAAGCACCTGTAAGTTTAAGAGTCTGGAGATCGAGTTGGGAAGCTTCTTCATCTTATCATTATATGAAAGATCAAGATAAGTTAGAAGCTCCAATTTATTAATGGAACGTGGCACTGTCTCAATCCCCATATCATGTAGATCTAATGCCCTTAGACATTTTAATTTAGAAAACATTAAATCCCATTCTTCTTTTCCAATCTTTACATCTTCCTCAGATTCACATTCATGTACTAAAAGAAATGTCCTTACCTTTCTTGCATTACGCAAGGAAAGTATATCCTGCTTTGTGTACTTTAACTCAAGATTTATTGATACATGCCGAGTTTTGTCATCAAGAGAGGACTCCATTGGATTTAATGAAGTGACATCTACTCCAGCAACAGAAATAGCAAGGTCATGCATTAAATCATGCATTTCACAAGTATTTATACTGCCAAAACCATCCTTTTCTACTTGTTGGAAAAATGACCTCCAAAGAAGTTCCTTAAAATATTGAAGGCCAATATCTCTAAGACTTTGGGTTACATTTGATGACCGAACAAATCCTTGTGCTATCCAAAGCTCTATCAATGTTTGCACATGAATTTCATAATCTTTTGGAAACAACCGACAATAAGCAAAACAATGTTTTAAATGGGAAGGGAGATGATTATAGCTCAGCCTTAGCGTTGGTAAG
>CATIWJ010017706.1:0-18655 GCA_949640765.1 Croton laevigatus
TCAACTCTGTCTCTCTCCAGCCGTTGCACAGGTATGTGAAGCTCTGGTTGTAGATTGTACTGTTCGGAAAAGGTCAAAAAGTTATTTCATGTTCAGTTGTTTTGAAATTAGAAGAAAGGATAAACATATCCCATAAATCTAATTTACTATTTCTATTAATTTCCCACTTTACCTTGTTGTGTCTAAACGTTCTTGGTCAGTTCTCTGATTACACTTCCAGAAGCTAATTTGCTAGCATCAGTGTAAACCATCCATCTAATATCTTTTTCTACTTCAATTGATGAGATGAGTCATGAAGTTTTCTTGTTTCAATATGTAGGAGTTTTTATTAGGTTGTATTATGTTAGTATATATCATTGCTGCATTGTTTTTTACGTAGTGAATTTTTGCTTCTATGATTCAAAATTATAATTTTATTTATGTAATTGAACTGATTTGTTGTTTGATTTCAATTAAACACTTTTTTCTTTATTTGAGCTATTCATCGAGCTCAAGTTTCAGACTTTTTGAGCCAATTAGCGTGCCGAGCTCGAGCTTCAGACTTTTTTTCTGAACCTGAGCTCGAATCTCAATTTCAAAGATAACTCGAGTAAAACCTTCATGAACAAACTCAAACATGTTAGTATTTGGCTCTGTTTGTTAACAGCCCTATGTACATCAAATTAATTTCGCTATTATTGTTTTGTGTGACAGAGAGGCAGCAATCCAAAATAATGGCAGAGGAGGCAATGGCAGAGGAGGCAATTTTGGGTTATTTGTTGAATCATGGTGAAATCTCGGATTCTGGTCAGTTTGCCGCAGAAAGGGGAATCGGCCACAGTAAAATTGTCAATGTCATCAGGAGTCTCAATGGTTCCCGCTTTGTCGATATCCAGGTACTGCTTTCTACCATCTGATTTAAAGTTACTGTAATTACTATGGATTTTGTGTAGTTAGATTATCAATATTCCCAAGTCGATTAGAAGTTGGTGTTAGAACTGGACTTAAGATTGGAAAAAGAATGGTTCTTTTGATAATTGCTTGTCAGCTCAATAGGTTCAATGGAGTATGCTGTGCTGTTGAGCTTGACTGTCTTTCATAAAATACTGATTTGCATAATGGATGAATTATGGAAGCCATATGTGGGTTCTCTTAGTTGTTTGAATCTTGCAGGATATCAAGAGGGAGACATGGGTACTTACTGACGAAGGTATGAAGTATGCTGCTGAAGGATCACCTGAAGTGCAGCTGTTCTTGGCTGTGCCTGCAGGCGGTAGCATTTCAAAGGATGAGTTACAGGTTATTACTATCAAGTGTTAACTAACACCTTCAGTTATCAGAGATTTTCTTTCTTTCTTTGTTCAGTGCAAGTATTGCCTTTTCCTATGGTATGCTGTTATGAAATCAATCAATTGTAATGCCTTGAAATGAGTTGTTATTTATCGATGCAGAGAAAGCTTGATCCTGGAATTTTTAAAATAGGATGCTCGCAGGCTGCAAAGAACAAGTGGGTGGAAATGGGAAAGCAAATATCAAGAAAGGTAGCACTTTCAGCGGCTAATCCAATTTTCGGGTCTTTTTATTGAGACCTTTTTGCTATTTTTTTACTTTTCTACAGAATCAAACTGGTTGTCTTTTATGCTTTTATGTTTGGTTAAGTTTTGTAGTGTCAGTGTCCAACTTGAGCCTCTTTTTTGTAGTACATAAATAATTATGATGATAAATTATATATCTATTATGTACATTTTTTTAATGTGGATTTGTCAAACTCTTACAGTTGCTTTATTATATTTTCATTCTCCTGTAGGTTCAACATGTGGAGGACAAAGTGAAGGACCTGCTCTTACAAATTCAAGATGGAAAGGTTCGTGATTCTTTTTAATGCATTTAATGATCAGCAATTTCAGTCCAGTTATAAAGACTTCTAGTCATCTTATTTTCAGTTCTCAGTTATTATCACAATTTTCAGGCCTATGTTTTGAAAAAATTTGTCAATAATAGATGTGATTGGGCTCTGATTTAAGTATAATATTGAGATTTCAGTGCACTTTTTTCTAGGATAAGTTACCTGATTTTGCAAAGAACTAAGTTTTAAAAGAGCAGACTACTAATTCAAGTATGTGGCACTTGGCAGAGTTTTTCTGAAGAGTAATGCAGTAGTCACATAAAATTGGTTTGATCTAGTACGTTTATTTTATCAAGTTGTTAGGATCAACTGTCAAAAAAGTTTTGTCATGATCAAGTTTGAAGGTGATCGTTGATGTTGAAAATCCTGAAATCAGTTTTAACTAGTTAGAAAGTAATTCAAAGTTAGAGTACTCTAAGAAACCAGCATGCCTTAGCTTTTTGTAGAATGAAGTATGTATTTGAAATTTTGAAAAGTTTGTCCTTTTTCCTGTGCACTGTGCTGGTATGCCTTAATGGTTTTGGTTAGGAACGGAATCCTCTTGTAAACATTATGTAAATGGGCAATCTTGTCATAATTCCACTCCATCTCCTTGCTTATAAGGGTGATGCATGCTTAATTTGGAAGCAAATAATTGATGTGGTTTACTGTATTGAATTACACATGTATTGTTTATCTATTATCCAACTTGATGATTGTCTTTTGTTTTTGGATTCTAGGAAATTGGCAAAGACGACATCAACTCTCTGAAAGCAAGAAAGCTAATTGTTTTGCAGTAACAATCTTCCAATATTCTTTTTCATTTGTTGTATACATATTTGAGTTCCTTATATGCAACAAGAATCTGGTATTTTACTGTATATGCTTGTACTCTAGGACATGGAATGGCTACTCGGTGACTAAAGGTCCAAATTATGCACCAAAAAGAAAGAAACCAGCAACTGATTTGACTCGGGAAAATCTACAGAGGTATATCCTTATATGCACTTGTGTTTTCAATGTGTTATCATTTGCATGCACATTACATGCTCTGTGGAGCCATATCATTCAATTGCGGGTGTTGGGTTTACAAGCAATGGATGGGGAGTAGGATGACTGAGATGACTGATACTGTCATATGTATTTTATTCATATCACAATATTAGGGCTTCCCTACAGGTATAGGATAGAGAATGCAACTGGCTTAGACTTTTGGAACATGCAATTGATGCGCGGCATTTTTACTTGGCAATGGCTATATATCCACCCCTACTAAAAAATTAAGCTATATTAAAACCAAGTTTTATTGAGAAACAGCCTTTTCTATCAGTTTCAGCCAGTTCTTGCTAGGTATAGGTGTGGTCCCTGCTATGAGATTAAACTGGAACTGAAATTTCATCCCTGTTCATAGCATGCATGGAGAAATAGGGCCCATGATTCTGGTCCCTTCCAGTACAATTCCACTTTATAACCAGATTTCAGCAGTTACAAACTGGGGATATCCCTCAAAAACTGGTTCCTTTTTCCCATTTTGCATGCTATAGTGCACGCAGTCTAAAATTATATATCTGATTTTGTAGGGGTGACTGGAAGGATCTAGAGTTTAAAGAGTATAACTTTAGTGCTAAGGGTCCACCAGCTGAATGTGGCCATCTTCATCCGCTAAACAAGGCAAGCATTTTTTGTTATTTATTTAGGGGGAGTTTCTCTAAGCTGGTGCTTTTTAAGTTATCATTGCTTATAAGTTATTTTTATATCATAAATTGCTTTTCCTCAAAAAATTTAATAAAAAAAAAAGGAAAATTATAAATTCCTTAAAAATTTGTTAAAAGGCGTTTCTTTAAATTTAAAATAAGTAGCTTATAAATAGTTGTCTAGTGTTCCTTTAAACTTAAAATAAGTAGCTTATAAATAGTTGTCAAGTGTTCCTTTAAACTTATTTGTAGCTTATAAGCACTTAAAATAGTTAAAATTACTAAAAAAACCCTTAGTGGGGGTAGTGCTAGTGATATATGGATGTTATAACTGAGGGTGTATTGGTCTTACTTGGTGAAACTTAAACTGCCTATAAGTTGTTTAAAAATAATTTAAGAATTTCTTGTATATTTTTAAGCTGCTTATAACCTAAAAATAAGTTTTGAGAAACACTTCAATGACCTCCTTATAAATTAAAAATACCAACTTGTAAGCACACAAAATTAACCCCTTATTTTGTTTTCTAATAAAGTGGATGTTTCACTGTTTATTAATAGACTATTCTTGGAGCAGCAGTCTGTATTAAAATTTCATTAAGATTAAGAATTCGTATACATCATATTTTGATTATCATGAGGTTAGGCTAAATCTTTTGTATGTGCACCTTGCTTGAACATGCAATTGACTTTATAGATTTAATCAGGACAGAACTCCTGGTTAAAAAGTTTCTCATGTAGCACATTATCTATACGAAACATTTTTCTTTATTTCAATATCAAAGCACATTTGGCTGTAAGCTTGAGTGTGGAATGAAGCATCAAAAATTGGCTAAAACACAATACTGTCATCCTTCACATGAGCTGTCCAAACATTAATCTGGAATCTGGTCTGTGTTTATATATGAGTTTGTATTCAGATCATGTTACTTTGGGATTCGTAAATACTATCTTATGTTATAAATTTTTCTAGATGTATGACTTCTGGCTTGATTCAAATAGAGGAAAAATATATTTCAAATCAACAAAATATTGGTTGTTGCAATCAGAAAAGAATTTGGAAGAGCTCTCCTGTGAGGGGTGTTACATTGATGTTCTTTGCAATGTAGTAGATTAAAATTTGGCATTCACTAGTTTTCCTATGCTCTCAAATTTATGAACATGTGAACAAGTAGATGTTGTAAGATGGTTCACTCAGATTGTTACTGGCATGTTTTGTTGTTTTTAGGACTGACTGATTCTATATTTTTCTGAAATTGTTTGAACTTAGCTATTCATTTGCTTTCTTTTGTACTTGCATAGCATATTTCCGAATGTATTACATTTTTTCATTAATTTAATGCTTTTCTTTCTTTCTACGTTTTAGGTGAAAGACAGATTGAAAGACATATTTCGTCTTCTGAAGTAAGGACCTGCGCCATTTGTTCTAATATTTACATATCTATTCTAGTTTTGGAGTTTTGACATTTTCATATAATGTTCTACTGGATGCAGCTTTGAGGAAATGCCTACAAATAGATATGTTGAGAGCAGGTAACTGATATTTCATTCCATTCCTTAATTTTCAGCTGGAGGTTCTTCTAATGGATTTCATTTGTCTAAAGATTTTTTTTATCATTCTTGATCTTACCTTATGTGTTGATAATGCATCTACTTTCTTCTCCAAGAATCCCTTAAAAAATTCAAGTACTAGTTGTTTACTATTGAATGGACCAAAGGTGTATGCTTATTAGAACTGAATATTTTATTATTTCTGCTTCTATTTCGATATACAGCTTTTGGAATTTTGATGCACTGTTCCAGCCACAACAGCATCCTGCTCGTGATTCACATGATACCTTCTTCTTGAAAGGTTTATTGATATTAATTGCTCGTTCTTCTTTGTTGGTTAACTTGCTTCTTTCTAGTTTCATGCTGATCATCAAGAATGTGTATGTAGTTCCTTCAACTACAAGGCAACTACCTGAAGATTATGTGGAACGTGTGAGACAGGTTCACGAGTCTGGGGGTTATGATTCAAGAGGGTATTGTACATTCTTTGATCCTTTATTATCGTGGCATATAAAATGTTCAATTCCCTGATCTATTATTCGCCACTCATGCTGACAGGTATGGATATGAATGGAAAAGAGATGAAGCAAATAAAAATCTTCTGCGAACTCATACGACTGCAATTTCATCTCGAATGCTTTATGCACTAGCACAGGTATCGTATCTGCTCATTGATCTGCTCAAGTGTTTGTCTATGTTCTCATATTCACTTTGCGATATTCTGGATTCTGCAATTAGCTTTAGTGAATTAATACAGTTTTCCACCCTCAGAACTGCTTTCTATGAATATGCCATGCGAAGGATACCGAAGCCGTTTTATTAATTTTTTGCACCAAACCTTAATAGCAGATTAAGAAATTCTATCAAACCACATTGGGTTCTGTTTTGTTTGGTATTTTACTTCTTTCCTCTGGGAAGAATTTTGCACGTTGTGCAGTCTCAAGATCTTAGTTTGGTTTTCTTGTTCATGATAAATATGTTCATCGTTTGACGAACTGTTTTTATGCACTATATTTCCTTGTTTATGCTGCTGAAGGTGTTATTTATTAGTTCTTTGTTCTTGGTAGCTTGCAAAAGAGCAAACCTTTACCCCCAAAAGGTACTTCTCAATTGATCGTGTTTTCAGAAATGAAGCTGTAGATCGTACTCATCTTGCAGAGTTCCATCAGATAGAAGGTATTTTTGAGCAAAATAGAGGCTGGGACAAGGGCTTTCTTGGTTATTCAATTGGGTTTTAGTGCTTTCACATGGGGTTTTGGTCTGTTATGAAGCACCAAAAGCAAGTGACTTATTTTTAATTTTGGTCCAATATAGTTGATCCTAGTTGTAGACAATTGTGCAGCCCATGTATATTGTAAAGAAAATTACTACTTTATTTCTGAAAAGTTGTAATTATGTTGCTATACTAGATACATGCCTCTTCAAGATGGGCATCAAATCTAGACACTGATTTTTATGTATCAATGCTATCAAATTCTTTCTAAACTCGTACATTTTTTTTTCAGGTCTGGTGTGTGATCGGGGGCTTACTTTGAGTCACCTGATTGGAGTTTTGGAGGACTTCTTTTCACGACTTGGTAATAATATCTCACTGGCTACTGAAATGAACTTCACATTCAACTTTCAATGACTTTTTGATCCCATTTTTTTTTACGCCTGCAAAAACTCATTTTAAATATCAGTACAAGAAAAATAAATTGCTTGGAATATTGGATGTTGCCAGTTGATACTGGCAGGACTACGTTAGTGGTATCTTGGGTAGCCGAAATTCTTAATTTGGCACTGATGAGATTTGCTTATGTTTTGATGTGGATGAGGTCAACATGACAGCTGATGAAATCTAACTCCTGGTAAATCACATTTTGTTTTCAGGCATGTCCAAGCTGCGCTTCAAGCCTGCTTACAATCCATATACTGAACCTAGTATGGAGATTTTCAGGTAAGAAATCATAGATTCTTGTTATATATCCCTGCTAAAGAAAGAAATAAATATATTGATGTAAGAAATAAACGATGGATACATGTTACATCCATCAGCTATCATGAGGGCTTTGGGAAATGGGTAGAGATTGGAAATTCAGGTATGTTCAGGCCTGAAATGTTACGTCCAATGGGATTTCCAGAAGATGTTCGTGTTATCGCCTGGGGCCTTTCGCTTGAAAGGTAAGAAACTCAACCATTTCTTTAAGAAATAATGTTATAATTCTAAATGTACTCAAATAGAAAGAAATTCTTACCGGCCACTCAAATATATACAAATTGATTTTTCGTTCCCCCTGTTTGAACCAGACCAACAATGATATTGTACGGAATTGATAATATCCGGGATCTCTTTGGACATAAGGTACAGTTCTAGGGCAGCGTGTTCTTTTCCTCCGCAGTATCGTAATCTTAAATGTTTGTTAACACTTTGTTTTAATCGCAGGTGGATCTTAGCCTGATGAAGAAAAACCCTCTCTGTCTGATTGGAATTCAGTAGATTGTCCCGCGCTTATTTCTTTTTTAATCTCGAAAGTTATGGAAGAAAGTCGACAGTAATTCAATTTTTGGTCTGGCCATGTATTCTTATGGAATGACCATTCAACATTGTGTTTCAAACAATAAACCACACTTCAAATCTCTATTTATACCTTCACTTCTCTGGTTTCTTTTGCTTTGTGAATTTTGATGATCCTTTTTTTTTATTTTTTCCTCTTTACTGCTTTGATACCGTTGATTCTTGAGTGTATTTTAGGAAACGCAAGATTTTCAGCTGCTTTTATCAATGTCTAGTTAGTAATGTTTTTATCGTTAGGAATCTATTAACACCAACCCCAGGAATTGACACAAAAAAAACCAGGAAGGAAAAACGAGACTGCAATAGATCCTGTAACCTATGTTGCATGGACGCCGAAACAGAAACGGGGGAACGAACGATTTCAAGTTTCATTGTATTTACAAGTTTTGGAGTGCCATCCACAATCCAAGTTCAAAGAAACTGTTCTATAATTGAACAAAGCTTCATGACCACATTTCCAATCCTGCTCCAATTATTGAACTTAACCGTTGCACAATCACTTCACGGCTCATCATTTTTTTTATCCTCTCTTCGTCCTTGGAGGATAATCCATCACTCGCGGCCTTAAACATTTCATCCCCTGTAAACATTTCTAACATGATATATGAATTTGATATTTAGTGAATAAGTTAAAAAGCGAAATTAAGAATTACCTTCTGATGCTTTATTAATTTAATGTCTAGATTTCCATGGTGGTGAGTCTTCTAACTTATTTCTGATCCCCAAAGCTTTATGATCGCATCACTGTTGTCCGTCCGATTTGTTGGCGATTTAACTGAACAAGAAATTCCTATTCCAAAGTATAGAAATCAAACATTCGATTATGAAATCATCATTTGCTTGGCCTCTTAATTCTTGAAGGAGACTTGGATCTATAATCAAATTCACTCGATTTGGCAAAGCTTACTCCACAAATGTGTGAAGATTGGAATTTTCTTTAAACATCACATATGTAGGCCTTTTTTCAGTAAATATTTAAGTAACATAATGCCATAACTATATACATCATCTTCTGTTGAAACCTCATTTTCCAGTCCATATTCTGCGGTTTTATAATTTATTTTTACACATTGTAAAAGAATCTCGCTTGTAGCAAGATAAAAGTAAAGTAAGAAAAAAAAAATTAAAATAAAATTGGAGGAGCGTAACCAATTGTTCCTCTTAATCCAACAGAACTTGATCGATTTGTAGAATTGTTTTGAATGCCATGCAAAAGGATTTTTGCTAGCCCAAAGTCACCAATATGGGCGACCATTTCATCATTGAGAAGAACATTGCTAGGCTTGAGGTCACAGTGGACTATAGGAGTCCCAGAGCGATGATGAAGATATTCAATTGCAGATGCAACATTAAATACAATATTGATTCTTTCGATAAGATTTAACTTCCTTTACCTGTCACGCATGTCGCATGTGGCAATATGTGGATGCAACCATTACTCTAGGTTCCCATTTACCATGAATTCGTAAACCAGGGCCTTGAAGTCACTGCCTTGATAATCCACACCAGAACTACAGTTACAATCTTCAAGAGATTTCGATGTCTGATATTCTTTAAGGCTTCACATTCTGCCATGAAACTCTTAGTTGCACCATGGTATCGGAGGTTAAGAACCTTAATAGCTATTTTTTGCCCAGTCTCATTGAGAATCCCTTTGTATACAAATCCAAAAGTGCCACCACCAATTAAATTTGTTGAGTTGAACCCATATGTAGCCTGATAGAGATCCTTATAAGAAACTCTCGAAAAGTTTAGCAGAGAAGACAACAAAACCAAAATTGCTCCAGATATCCCTACTAAGGTGCCAAAAATAACCCTTGGTTTCCTTGCATTGGACCTTTTGAAGTGGCAAATAGGCAATCGAAGCTCTGGCATGCCTCCACACAGCTTGCTATTTCCTATAAGTGAAGTAACCTGTACATTCTTGAAGACTCCATCAGTTGGAACTATGCCTTCCAATATAACTTTCTTAATTTTTATAAAAACACTGTTGTGCGCATATAAGTAAAAACGATGGGGATGATATTTTAGAAATTAGTTAAAGATATTTGGTTGTGAAAGAGAGATTTTTTCATTTTTTAATTTGTATAAGTTTGAATAAATTTATAATAAATAAAATAAATTCACTTTATTTGAATAAATAATTAGTTTGAATTTTAATAAAAAAAATAAATGAATGTTAATAAAGAGCACATTTTTTGGTTTTTTTTTTTAATAAACTGAAAAAAAGGAAAAACATTCTTCTCAAAGAAAAGAAAATAATCTAAAAATTTGATGGAACCAAACGTTATGGATGAGATGACAGAGGAAACGGATATTTACAAATAACCGCATTATTGAGTCCATTAGTTAAATAATTAATAGGATAATACTCTAATGATTATGGAAGTACAAATTGTTACCGTCAACAATTATGAAATTGAGCACATTATTTAATTATTCTATTCTTATACATATCAGGATTATTCACTGTGAGGTAAATAAATCTTTCTATTTCTCTTCTTGAATATATATATATATATATATATATATATATATCATAATATTTTCTTGTATTCCTATCTAAAAAATGGGCTCCAATTGGTTAATGAAACCAAAAGTTCAAATTGAGGTAAAATAGATATAATTACATTACATGTATAAAACGATAAATTACAAATTTAGCATTATTGTAAAGAACTCCAAATTTCTCTTCTGCTAAGAAATATACAAATTTATTACTACCAACTTCAAAAGAGTCAAGCAAAGATAGATTGAAAAGTGACGGTGGGATTATTCCACTGATCTTATTTCTGCACACGTATAAAAAGGTAAGATTTGTTAATTTTCCCAGAACACTAGGGATGCTACCACCTAAATTGTTACATGAAGTCAAAGCTTCTGAATAGATGACAAGTTCCCGAAAGACGACGGAATGGTTCCTGTTAGATTGTTGCCATTTAAATAGACAAGCTCAAGCTTTGACAAAATCCCAAGCTCTGTAGGAATATTTCCTACCAGCTTATTTCGACCGATGTCTAGGCCACGAAGAACATGGCAATTAGATATATTGGAAGGAATTTTTCCACTAATTGAGTTGTTCTGCAGTTGTAACATTTCCAGTTTCTGCAAGTGAGCAATTTCTGAAGGGATTTCTCCCGTGAGGCTGTTGTTTTAGAGAATGAGAACTCTGAGAAAGCTCAAGTTACCTACGGAAGGCGACATGGAACCAGCTAGTTTCAAGGAACTCAAGTACAGCCTGTGACTAGTGGCGGTGACCACAGGTAACACCAATACCAATGGCAGAAGTGAATGGTAGAATCCCATGAGCTCCAAATGCGTATTCACTTATTTTGGCTGTGAACTCCATCAGCTAGCTGATCTGTCTCATTTCCATATGGTTTAGAGATTAATGAACAACACAAGTCAGGTAAATTTGAGAGCAGCAATAAGATGAGAGAAAAGGAAACGGGGATGCAAGAAAGTGACCTCGTGTGTGGATTAGGGTTCAGACTTAAAAGGTTGCTATAGCCAGTCGAATTTGTAAATGGCAAGGTAACCTCTACTTCAGAGCTCATATATAATAGCAAAAAGACTTGAATTTTCTTTGTCAAAAGGTGATGTTACCTTGTGGTTGGAGCAAATGGCATTCTCTATTAGGAAGATTCTCCGAAAAGTATAAACAAATTTTACATAAACAATTACTGCATTTGTTTATGAGATTATTTTGACCAACATGTTCAGTTCATTAACAAGAGGATGAGGGTTGGTATTCAAAATTCTGCATTTGATTATCAGATTATTTTACCAAATAATGTAATTAGCATTTGATATCAACTAAGGTAGTTGGCATATTGATCTGTAACTTGCTCTAGACTATATGGAATTCTAAAGATAAAAGACTAATAAATCATTTCAGCCCATTAAAAAAGAACTCACATTTAGCATAATTAGTTGTACAAAATCCCGTAATGAAGCTTTGAAGAAGAGAAAAAAATACAGCAACCTAAAGAAGAATACAGTCAATGACTTGCACAAGCAAAGATTATTTAAAAGCTAAATGTTAAACTTGAACACTATCAACCAAAATAAGTTATGATAATAATGTAACTTCAACCTCAAGTTGTTGATTTCTTATTTCTGCTTCTTTTTTCTCTTTATTGAAGGCTTCTTTTTTGTCTGCAGATTCAACTCTGGTTGTATGTTTGATTGGTCAGTTCGTGGTTCCTCAGGCAAAGTGCAGTGCAAAAACTTCTTGCTGGAGCCAACATTGTTGCAAAACAGCTTCAGCATCTTCCTCCCTCTCATCCATTTAAGCATTATCTTCATGTGGGTCTTGCTGTTCAATCCACTGATATTTGATTCCTGTTAAAGAAAAATAACCAAAATTAGAAACAGAGGTCAGATGTATGGATATACATGCAGCATATGTAACTAGGACCAAAGTGTCTTATTAGAAATATCCTGCACATATGTTGCTGATGAAAATAAGAACCCTCCCTGCTCATACAGGCTACAAGCACCAAATCCAACAAACAACAGAATTGCTAGTTGATTTTTCAGTTAAATGTTTCAATAATGCAACAAAATTACATGTGGAAGGATGTGTCCTAGTGGTTGACATCAGTAAACTAGTGCATCAACCCTGGTATTAGTATAAGCGTGGGCCTTTTCTTCTAATAGGCAAAGACTCGCTATCTTATTTATTTCTTAGATCCTGAAAATGATTCCATTTCTAAATTTGATAAGCATGTGAATATTTGATTCACATCTCATCAAGTCTGCTTCCTATCTTGGTGGCAGATTAATCACTAGAATTTTTCAAGTTCACAAAACTGTCAAAGATGCTGAAAAATGCAATTTAAAATGAGACATGAACAGGGTCAAACACGGGAACTCTGAGGTGACATTTGGCAACTAATCACTGCTGTATGAATTTCTTTATAATGCTATAAGGAAACATACAACACAATCACTGTTATGTCCCAATATTGCCTAAGTACTCAAAACATCAGAATCCAAAATGCAAGCAGAGTACAAGATAATAAATTGTAATTTGTAAATGTCTAACAAGAACATAAAGAAGCCCTAATTAATTTATTTAACAAACAAATCCAATGCAATTATTCAACATGAGACACACAAAAGGATGTCCTTCAGTAGATCTCATATAGAAAATAAACAGAAAACTGATGAGAAAAATGAAATAATAGAGCGAACCTTTGCATAATTCCATGTATTGGAAACAGTGAGAGGTCCATGCTGCTTGATGATACCATAAAGAGATTGAGAAATCAAAGCTGCTTCAGGGAATGGAACCTTAGGGTTTATCTTCCTCACATTCACTGCTCGTTCCCGCGAGAAGTATCTCACCAGCGAATTCTTTATAGTGCTAACACTTCCGCCACTAGCAAACCAGTTCCTAATCGAAAAGCTAGATGTTTAACTCAAAGGCTCCCAACCAAAATAAGCCTTAACCATATGCAAATTTATAAGTAACAGGAATTATAACTTCAACCTCAGTTGTCAATTTCTTACAAATAAAAAAAGAGAGGTTTTCTAATTATTTTAAGTAGCAATTTTTCTTTAACAAGAGATAATCATCTTCATTTCTAACCTATTTGACACTACTAATCAATGCTAACTGGTTCTCAAAAATAATTAACTAGGTAAAAGAAAATATAGCCCCCAAATCCCACCAAACACAAACACTTTGATGCTACAATCATATGAATGTACAAATAACAAAAACAGCAACTAAAAACCCATAAAACTATACAGATATACCTAAGCATGAAAATGCATGTGAAGACCAACACATCCTCTTCAATGCCCTTATCTTCATCAATACCAAAATTCAAAAGTAAAGGAAAATGAAAACACCAGAAAAGAACTAATTTGAAGCTCACTCAAAAAGAACTCTTTGTTCAGCATTACTGGGATAACCACTTCAATGTTCAGGAGACCACAAAAACACAAAATGTATCAATTAACTAGTTACTGAATTCAAAGAAAGAATGATTCTAAAGGTAAGCAGAAGACACTAATCAAAGAATAAACAATATACACTAGCTTGAAACCCTCACCCAATACATAATGTTTGAATTTCTCTCTAATTGCAGATTAAAAAATACGCTTCAAACCCTCATACAACACCAAATGTTTTGATTGAAAGATAATTTATTACCTCATCATGACACTCCAGCGTTTTAATGACGTCCGTTTTACTTATCGGCCACCGCTTCCTCAAATCACCACCAGTCGGCCACACCTTTGCGGCTCTCAGTTTGTTATTCCTGCATCTAAACTATCGCTCTCAGTAGAACTCCGCTGTTTACAAAGGAAAAGAAAATAAACGTTTAATGGGGAAAGGTATTATTTAGTCCCCCCTCCTTGAAAAATACACTATTTAGACCCTCCAGTTCAAAAAAAATATATAATTTAGTCCTTCGTTTGAATTTTCCATCCACACATCCTCCATGAAATTAGAATAGCGCTTGATTTTGGTAAATAACACTTATGGAAATTATTTTAACAAAATAACATATATTTTTGGTATTTAAAAAAAACAGCATACTATATTTCATAATTAGGAAAATATTACTTTTTTTACTCTGAAGAAAATATAAAAATATATGATCCTAATTATAAAGCACATTGTGTTATTTCTAAAGTATCAAATATATGTGTTATTTACTTAAAAATAAACTATAAATTATGTTATTTATTATAATAATCCTTAGAATAAGGACCGGAGAAGCACAAACAACCTTAAGTGAAGAGTTTGGCAACTAGAATCGCCAATTCTGTGGATCAGAACTAAATTACCTAAAATTTTCCTATTCATTTATGACCATTTTTGATGGACTTGAGGTGCCAATATTGGTAACGTTAGTTTCATTATGACTCACTCTTTCATTTAATGTAAAGCTCTCTTGATTTTATCTCCATCTTTTGTCAATGGAAAACTTGATATCCGATTGATTTTTTGAATTTTTCGGGGAACTGAGTTTAGGTTAAATTAAGTGAAAATAATTACATATTTGAAATCAACATCAAATTTTGGTTCTATTGGTGTAGAAATCTTTGTCATAGGTGAATTTTTATTTTTTAACGACTGTAATTTTTTTTTCCAGAGATTAGAAATAATAAAAACATTTAAAAATAAATAATAAAAATAAGTGTAAAGAAATAATAAACAACAAACGATAAATAAAGAATACCTATTTTGTAATAAAATTATCTATATACAATATGATGATATTTTGTACAATTATTTTTTCAAAAGTAGTCTAATGTATATAATATTTGTAAGGAAAATTTACAAAAACATTCCAAGGTTTTAGCATATAATACATTTTTTTCCCTGTTTATTTTTTCAGACAAAAATCTTCCTACATTTCAAATCCGTTAGACAATTATACCATTCTGTCTATTTTTTCTGTTAAAATAATATAAGAAGGACCAAAATGTAATCCTAGAAGGACCCAACTGTAAAACTTATGAAGCTTCAAGGGCTAAGACGGAACTTTACATGAAAGTTCATCTTCTTCCCCCTTTCAAAACCTTAGCCACCGCATCATAAGAACATCCGCCAGACCAGAGAGACAACCACGCCGCCGTCAGACGAGAATACTGGTGGCCGTGCAACTCTTGCGTCTCTGCTGGCCCCTCTGATTCCGATGCCAACGAAAAATGGTTCGATTGAAAAAAACACAATGAACATTTTCTCTCTCTATATTTCTCACACAAAGCTCGCAAACGTGGATGTCCTAGCCACTATGAAGGGTGCGGGTGAGAACCAGTCACACAATCAACCTTTCGCTGCAATGGGAGAAGACGAAAGGTGATATGAAAAGATGATCGATTCCTCTGTTTGATTTCTAGAAATCGATCTGACAGGAAGGGAAGTCCTGGTTTTGAACGAGGCTGAGTTGTTCCGGTTAGTGGTGAGGCTAGGGTTTAGAACGTCGGTGAGATAGTGGATGTGGATGGGAATGGCGGTTGAGTTGTTCTGGTAATGGTGTAAAAGGAAAGGAAGAAGAAAACTGGAACAAGGTTGAAGAAGATGCAAACTTCAAACTAGTCCCTTAATTATTCAGTTTTTTCAAAAGGATCCAAAAAATTATATTTTGGTCATTCTTATGTTATTTTAACAGAAAAAATAGACAGAAAGATATAATTGTCTAACTGATTTAAAATTTAAGAAGATTTTTGTCGGAAAAAAGATAAACAGGAAGAAAAATATAGAATATGCTAAAATCTAGGGAGGTTTTTGTAAATTTTCCTATTTGTAATGATAAATGTTGTACAATGTTTAGAAGATGTTATACTTTTTAGGGAAATTTACAAAAATCTCCCTATATTTTATTTCAACTATATTTTTCTCCCTGTCTTTTTTTTTTCGAGACAAAAATCTCCCTACGCTATAATTCCGTTGATAAAAATATCATTATGTCTATTTTTTCTGTTAAAATAACGGTCAGAGGATCAAAATGTAATTTTACGGATCTTTTAGAAAAAGATAAAAACATAAAGGGTTCTTTTGCATTTTTCTCATCTTCTTCCTTTCTTCCATTTTCATTTTCAAGCAAAAATAATGGAGGGCTCAGCCATTAGTTTTCTCTCATTTTGAAAACCCGAAAATGGCTCTTTTGCTAAAAAAAATAAAGGGCTTTTGCACAAAAATAAAGGAAGAAAGTAAAAAATGGCTCCAATCATAACAGCAACCACACTTAAAATCATTATCACTACAAGTACTGCAATAACAGGCCCAATTGTTGCATGGCTTAAGTGACTGTTAAAAGGCTCTTGTCCTACCATCATTGCCGGCGGTTGTTGCTGCATCGACATTCTGGCCTTCAAAAAGAAGAAGAAGAAAAAATGTGAAGGAGAAGTGTTTGAATAAATGCTAAACAGAAAAAAGATGAGATTTCTAGTTTAGAAGCTTTGTTTTAGCCTTCGGTAAAAACTTGAAAAAGCAAGAGAAAAGCCAAATCATTTCAAAATTTCTGCTTTAAAAGCACAGCAATGGCTGCAACCTTCACTAGTCTAAAAGTAAATATTATCATTTGCAGGGAAAGAGAGATGGAATGTTTTGCAAAAAACTGTAGAGACTTGAAAAAGCATCTGATTTATGAACAATGGTTCTTTTGCACAAATAATGGATCCCTTTATTTTTTGAAGACCCGAAAATGAAAATGGAAGAAAGGAAGATGATGATAAAAATTGTAAAAGAGCCCTTTATTTTTTAAATTTTTTTAAAAATGTCTGTAAAATTACATTTTGATCGTCTGACCGTTATTTTAACAAAAAAAATAGACATAATGGTATTTTTGTCAACGAAATTATAATATAGGGAGATTTTTGCCTCGGAAAAAAAAGACAAGAAAAAAAATATAGTTGAGGTAAAACATAGGGAGGTTTTTGTAAATTTTCCTACTTTTTATACAGCCTTTTATTGAATAAAAATGTACATTTTTAGTATACGAATCCAAATTAATTGGTGCTCATGGTAAGATATTTGGAAACCAGATGAAACTAAAAAAATTTTTTTTTTTTAGAAAGAGTATAATTATGCTAATTTTGTTGATATTTATATTTCATAAAAGAGATTATTTATAATTATAAATATTGTAAAAATAATAATTTTAAAAAGGTTAAAAATTCGGTTAAATCAGTTGAATTCGGTTCTACCATGAACCAGTTCATTATCCCACTAGTTCGATCTCCTGTCTGTCCCGTTATCTAAACTTTTTTCCATTTAGCTTATTTTCTTAAAAAGAAAAAAAGAATATCATTTAGCTTGTAAAGATGGGCAAATCATGAAATTCTGTAAAATTATGATTATGATCCCACTGCTAGCTAATTCCCACCAAAACAAGACATATTGCAATAACCTATTATAAAGAAATAGAATCTTAGCGCATTTATTTTCCTACTGCTCACATGGGTGTTGTGAAATTGGGATGGAATGGAAGATTTACATGGTGGATGGATATGGCTCAAGGGAAATCTGTGACCATAATCCACATCAAAACTACTTCGGGAAATCTAAAATTAGGAGTACTTGCATAGACGAAGAAAATAGTTAAAAGTGAACTGAACAATATTGAAGGTATGACTTTTTATTCACTCAATCAGTTCATACAATTTTTTTTTGGGAAATAGTACAAACACTTTTTAATGGATGTTTTCATTTGGAGGATCCTTCATCTACCGATCCGATTGGGAGGAACTAATTTGCATCCTCATCTCCGTGGTTTTATAATTTTTTTTTATCTTTGGCCATAAGTTGAATTTCTTAGACTACAATGAGAAAAAAAAAAGTCCATTGCTTTGGCATCCACACTAACACTGTTGGCTCTGTTCGGCAACTTTTATTTGAGTAGTTTTGGCATTTTGATTGGTCAAAAGCTAGCCTCTTTATATTTTAGTTTTTCTTAAACAATTGTAAAAACATCTTAACAACTATTCAAATAACTAAAACGCTACTCAATCAGTTAAATCTACTGATAAAAAAGAAATGTACAAATACAAGTATAGACATACAAATAAAGAGATAAAATAACCTGAGGTGAGGAAGGCAAATATATTGTCCTTGTAGAGGTGGTAGGCCCAGTTCGAATTGCATCAAACCATAAACAGGCATCTCTCTGAATTGAACTTTGATGAACCGGCCCCTTTTCGAATCAAACTATGATGAATTGACCCTAAACTATGCCCCTAAGGGACTTTTCCAAAGTTCATCAATTTTCTGAACCATGAATGGTGCCAAACTTGGTAGTGACCAAGGGGACGAACCGCTAGAACCGACCTTAAATTACAACGTTGTTGAATTGTAAGCCGGCCCCTAACCGCCAGTTCACAAACCTGTTGTGCTTGGATTGCCAAAATCCCTTGGTTTTGAATATTTGACAAACTCACTTGAACTTGTGAGTTACTAATGATTTTTCAAGTGTTTAAGTATAGCTCCAGCAAGTATGAACCATCACAAGTGAAGATGAAAAGTTA
>CATIWJ010017714.1:0-11046 GCA_949640765.1 Croton laevigatus
AACAACACCATAATCATTCTTGTCTCCCAATATTGTAAAAATATTAATGTTTTTCTGTATTATGTATAAGTGTTAGTGTTCATTGTTTTGTAATAACATAGAGAGATAGCAGAAACGTGAGAGAGAGTGTGAGAGCAGAGAAAACTTAAATTGTAAGAGAGGGTTATTTTTTGTAGTTGAGTGAGAATTGCTCCTCCTGTAATTCTATTACGTGATTAATAGTAGAATTTTCAACCCTAACAGGAGAGACAGTCATGACCCGATGGCCTCTTGCCTAAAGAATAAAAATTTCTCAGAATCAAAATCTGGAATTTGCATCTACAATCCAACCCAACAATGGAGAGATTCGAACACCCAAATACTAAAAAACATAAATGAGATCAAAAAAGGAAAAAGGTAATCCAATTCTAAATAAAAGGTGGAGATGGGAGCGGAGCCTGTGGAGATCGGAAGGAAGGCACGGCAGGCCTGAAGCGGTGGAGATGGCGGCAAAGAACGAATAAAGAAGAAGAGGAAAGGAGTGGAAGAGAGGAGAGGAGCGACCGGTTATAAAGAGTGAGAGAGAAATTAGGGTTAGTACTAAAGGCAATATATATAGTATGGGTTCGGTTTTCGATTCGGTTTGATTTTCAAACACTCAAAATCAAATACCGAACTAAAATATTTCATTTTTTTACAATTCTATAACCGATTTCAGTTCGGTTATCAGTTTTCGGATTTTTTTGCCCACCCTTAATTCCATTTCCATTTGCTTGGTAGCCCATAAATCTTGGAAATTGATAGGGTTTTTTTGAAGGTCTTGGCAAATAGTCGATTGGAGAGAGCTCCCCCCCCTCCAAACCAAGGAAAAAAGTCTTATATTATTGATTATAAGACATTCATAATACTAGGATGAGGCATATCGGAACAATGGGCAACTACATTCGCAGACATATAAGCAAAATGACAAGATACTGAACCTATCTCATTTATAAGTATCTGACAATCTTAAAAAAGCAAACCAAAAGATAAAAAATCAGACACCGTTGATAATGATAATCTGAGCACAATTTCCTAGACGTTTGATTCAACAATCACACTTTGCCAGCCAGAAATTTTGATCGAACTTAGAACCTCTCTCTAATGGGAACTATTTCTGCTAATTTGGGATTAAAAAAACTAAAATGACCCCAAGCCTTAGCTGCCACAAAACTTCCATCAAACCTCCTAACTGCTCCAATTCCGACATAACCTGTACTAGAGCCAGTAAAAGCATCAACATTCACTTTAAATAACCTATAGGAGGATGTTCGCATTGTTTTGTTGTAGTTCTTTGTACAGTAGCTTCCAATGCATGCAACTTAGCTCTACTACTCCACTCTTGATAAAGTCCATTAGCTATTCTACTAACCTACAAAGGGCTTCAATTTTTCTGCTCCCACACCACCATATTTTTATAAACCCGCAAAGCCTAAATTAACATTAAAATTTCACAAGCTTGTGATTTAGATGCAGGAATAAAATAAGTTAAAAATCGGTCCTTTAAAAAACTAGCAGTAGAATGACGCCACCCGAAAGGAGACGCTCTCCGTATTTGCTTTGCAAAGTCACAGCTTACTAAGATATGCAACACTATCTCTTTCTCTATATGTCAAGAAGGATAGGTTGTATCAACTTGCACATGCCGGGTTGGTAATGTAACCTTACAAGGCAACACATTTAGAAGAGAGCACGTCGTACCGTATTCAAGACTTTATGAGGAACCTTGCACTTCCACATTTTTTTACCAAACAACTGCAGATGTATTAATAATGAGTCCCAAATTACGAGCACCCAGAGCATAGGAACTTTTGACAGCCTTTTGAATCAAATTTCCAGCACTTGCGTTACATCCGCCTCTGCCTTTGAGCAATTTAGTGACGCAAGTGCTGGAAATTTGATTCAAAAAGCTGTCAAAAGTGCCTTTGAGCAATTTAGTGACTACATGCACTTTTCAAAAAAAATTTTAAAAGTTTTTTTTTCCCTAATATATGTTGCTAAACTCTAACCCCTATTAGCAAACTGCTACTATCATTTTAACTCTTACTAGCACAACCCCTACTAAACAAAAATCCAAAACAGAAATAACCCAACTCTACACTTATCTTCGGTTCTTTTTATTCTCAATCTTCTCAAACTAGGCTAGAAATCTGTTGTACACTTGCTCCGTATCAGGACAGTGGACTCGTCACTCGTGGTCTCGTGGTGGTGCGTTGATTCTTATTTCTCGGACTTTGGTTTGTGGTTTGCCGACTGTCGTTTTATACAATAGTTTATGGCTTTTATGGATATTTTGATTTTTTTTAAAAATTGTCTTCAATGCTATATATGTTAATATGTTTGTGATACAAGTACTTTTGAATTATGGATCCGTCTCTACTCAAAGTGATAGCTAGAATCCGGCTTCTATCTTCCGCATTAAACACTTCACCTCATTCAAAGCCTGCAAATTTCAGCATCTATTAACAATTAAGTCAAAGACAAGCAAATAATAATAATTTTGAGGTCTTGCTGAAACAACCCATGAATTTTTGTTCATCATGTAACCAAGGAGCATCCAAAAAATATTCTTGAACCTGAACCCCCTCTCCAATAACATCCCTGCTGAAGAAGAAATCTTGTTTCCCAAATACTAGTATTTGGAGTGAGCATTTGGTTGATCCAAATTGTATCAAATTAATTAATCAAGGATTATAAAATCGAATGCTAGGTTTTTTTTTTTTCTGTCGGTACTTGACTTGTTATCATCTCTCGTCACAACATAGACTTGCGGAGACATTTATCTTGTATCCTGTTCATAGTATTTTTTTACTTTGATTTTTCGCTTCTATCTTCAATGCAACACTACGCATGACATAGTAATACTTTTAATTGATAAAAGACATTTATTTTAAAATGTCATTTGTTTGCAGTTATAAAATACACATCAGTTTATCTTAAATTAAACAAATTAAACCTTTGCAATCTATTATCATAAAAGGAATTCTTCAATAATACTAATATTTTGCTTAACCAACTAACCTACTGCATGAAATCAATTAATCAAAGTAATTTGATTGTTGGATTAGTGTTTTAATCCCAAATTAATTATATAGGATTATGCTTTAAACAATGAACTATGTCCCGTTATGTTGTTGGAATAATATCATTTACTCCATCCACCAAGAAATAAATACGCTCATTTTTACCCATCCACTCCAAATTACAGCCACTCTTTCTCTTTTCGCGTACAATCGATTAATTGATTTTGAAATATATATTTATTTAGACAATCGTAAGATTTTTACACTATATTAATTAATTACACTTTCTTATGAACGTGATCTGGTTCTTCTCGTCTTTATAACATTTTTTTTTTTTGAACTAAGATATATATTATAAGAACTTATTAAGAAGGGGATATATAATGAGAAATTATGTGTTGAATTGTAATCTCAACTTGTTACAAATCGGTAGTAGGTATATTCAATAAAAAAATATTACTTATTATATACTACCTCAAGTTTTTCCTATTTTGGTAAATTTTTTCAATTTTTTTCGTTTCCATTTATAGTAAGTTTTGTAATTGTTTACTATTATTTCTTTACTAGTATTGGTAAAAAAGTAAGGTTTATAAAGAATTAAAAATTGTTTATTATTATAGTGTATTGATATTGGTGATTTCTTAATATTTATGTTTTTAGGGTGTAAGAAATAAAAAAATTGGAGGTAGTACTTCCTAATATTTTGTAAATCTACTGGATTTTTTCGACTAAAAATAAATAACAATTAAAACTTTTTTTTTAAAATTCAAAAGAGGGATCTAACCATGCCTGTATAAGAGAGGATGACTCTCCCCTATCAACACAAATTCGGATGAAAATTTGAACTCGTAATCAACAGGTTATAATACAACACACTGACCCTCAACATCACGAGTTACATATATATATATATATATATATATATATATATATATATATATATATATATATATATATATATATCCGAATGTAAAGAGAGAGATTCAAATTCTGTCCACTTGATCACGAGTACAGATTATTTATCAATTTTACTTGATCCCAACCACTCACAAGTAAAATATTTATTTTGAAATAGAAAGAGGGGTTTAGTAGCAAATGTTTCACCTGGCTTAACATCTTGCGGACCCGAGTTTGAATACTACACCCTAAATTTTTGTGGAAAAAAAAAATATAAGGATTCTTATATGATTCTTCTATGAGTATTTGGTGGGGAAAGGAATTAATTGAGATCAATTTTAAAAGTTAGAGGATATGGTTACGAGTCGAAAAAAGATAATCAGCCCCTACGGAGTGGCCCACAAAAAATCGTTGCCAACATTAATGCCAAGAATCTATAAATTACGTGGCGGAATCCGTTCGGATAAGAGGACAAGCGACGTGTTTACTCCCCCAAAAATTAGAAAATTCTCCCCGAAGGTTCTTGGAAGGTTAAAAAATTAACAGAGGAAATTACTGCTTTAACAAAGTGAAAAACAGAATAAATTTTGAAAAAACAGAGGAGTTAAAATCCCGAGCGTCACTCTCAGCCAGCGAACAGTAGCAAAAATACATACATAGCTTAAAATTAAGCAGAAGAAGTAGCTACCAAACCTGTATCCAAAAAAAAAAAAAGCTACCAAACCTTTGGCTTCCAGCTCATCTTAAAGATACAGTTACCCACTTTCAACTACAATATCTCAACCAACGTTATATTTTCAATTCTCTTCTCTCAGCTCACTTATTATAATCATCCTCCTACTTTCTCTTTGATTTTCTTAATCGGTTTCTAATATTTAGATAAGCAAGCAAGTTAGCTAGTTACATGGCTGAAGAGGAAACAAAGAAAGTTGAAACTGAAACTCCAGCAGAGCCTCCTCCGGTTGTTCCAGATCCGGTTCCGGTTCCGGTTTCTGCTCCAGCCCCGGTGACTGAACCTCCAAAAGATGTAGCTGAGGAGAAATCAAAAGATGTAGCTGAAGAGAAATCCGTTATTCCACCACCGCCTCCTCCGGAAGAGAAGACCGAAGAATCCAAAGCGGTTGTTCCGGTTGAAAGTAATAAATTACTTCATTTCTCCTTTTTCTTTCTTCTATTTTTTACTATTTAGCTTTGGCTTTAACTTTTAACGTCTGTTTGGTTGATCGAATTTTTTAGTTTTTGAAAAAAAGGAAAAGCTATTGAAAGTTTGATTAAGTAAATTGCTTTTGTATTAGCCTTTTATATATATCTCTTAATTTCATTTCTTTTCTATTAATTCTCTCTCTTAAATTATTTGCTTAAGATTAAGAAATTTTCAGTGGTGGATGGTGAAATTACAGCATAAGGATAGCTACAAAATAAAAACAATACCTTAATTATTGTAATTTTGTTGAAACAAAACAATCAATCTCAGGCTTAAGATTTACGAATCTCAATATTATCACCTCAAGCCTTGAATTATCTAGAAAAGTTCAGTCTAGGAAGTTTCCTTTCTGGTAGTTCATGCCATCATAGCCCAAGTTAATAAGCAACAAAAAAAACAAAAAAAAATACAACTTCTTTATTAATTCGCTGGAATTAATTTTAATTTTCTGTAACTTGAAATTCAAAAATATTTCCTTGATCGCAAAATTACATATTTCCTTGATGCTAAATTAAATATTTTTACCACCTTTTGTGATTTGTGGCAGAGGTCCCTGAACCTGTTGAGGCTAAAAGTACTGAAGGTTCTTTGAATCGAGGTAATTGATTCATAGCAGGTGTATTTTTGTCTCTCGGATTTAAATTTCTGTTTATATATATAAGTAATTAAAATCTAACAAATTTAAATCTGTTTTTGTAAAGATGCTGTGCTTGCAAGGGTTGAAACAGAGAAGAGGATGTCACTTATCAAAGCATGGGAAGAGAGTGAAAAGTGCAAAGCAGAGAACAAGTAAATAATTCTCTTTTTGCCCCCTAAAAAACTTGATTTTAATTTCTTTTCTATGACCGAGATAGCTAAAAATGTATTGGAATGTGTAACAGAGCTCACAAGAAACTCTCTTCCATTGAAGCATGGGAGAACAGCAAGAAAGCTGCAGTGGAAGCTGAGCTGAAGCAAATCGAGGTAATAAGTTGCAACTTCTATATCAAATCTCCATATTTTCCTCCTATTTGATTCCCTACTTGATGAATTTTTGCACTTGCAGGAAAAACTGGAGAAGCAAAAAGCAGAGTATGCAGAGAAAATGAAGAACAAAATAGCATTAATTCACAAGGCAGCTGAAGAGAAAAGAGCAATCATTGAAGCTCAACGAGGGGAAGATGTTTTAAAGGCGGAAGAGACAGCCGCCAAGTACCGTGCTACCGGAAAATCTCCAAAGAAGATCCTTGGCTGTTTTTAGGCTAATATTCTCAGGTTTGAAAATAACGCTGTTATTATTTGATCATATGCTTTTTTTTTTTTATTAATTTAGTTTGTGTTGGTTTGTTCATACGAGAAGTTGGCAAATATTCAATTACCATGTGTTCGTTCATGTCTGATGTATCTATGTATATAGACCATTTGAATATTGTTTGGAAGCTTATTTAATCTGTAAAAAATTTGTACAGTTTCTATGGAAAGTTACTAAATTTATATAAACCATAAGGAAACTAGTAGCTACTAAAGAGAATAGAAATATAAACAATTTATCATATATACATAAACTATCTTTAACTTAGAAAAATACTCCTACCACCTATGTTAGTGTTACCTACTGAACCTGAGATTTCAGAGAACCTAGCAGCAAAAATTTTGGAACTTGGAACCCAATAACCTGTTGCATTACTGGGTTATCTATATTTTGTATGAACTCAGAAATCTAGCACGGCACTGAAGCACAAAACGAAGAAGTAACTGGTACTACTGGCTAAGCTTGACTGCAAGTTGGAAGTCAAAAGGTACTAGAGAAAAAGGGTTACCAAAGATTACCATCAGGAACAAAAACTTTTGGTTAACAGTCTTGAGTCATATTTAGAGATTAAGGAAGCTGCAAAAATTTTCAGTCTGTCCTTCCAAGAAATCCATATCATCACCACCTGGAACATGAAACAACAACTTCAGTTCTGTATTGGAAGAATCGATAAACTCACCAGAGTTCGAAGAACCACACCCACAACCAGAACCAGAAACAGTAATTGTATCAGCATTTGTATTGTTGTTATCTTCACCATTGTCAATAGAGGTACTGGCTTTGACCGGTATCATTTGAAATGTGTTGCCATTGTTGTCAACGGAACCTGCAGACCCAAATTTTGTAGATGACGAAGAAAACGATACAGGACTTTCACATGCTCCCGCAACTTTTCCTTTAATATTGCGGAATGATTCCCCGACTTCAGAATTCCATAACCGGAGAAAGTAATCATATTCCAACTTAACAGAGGATGATGGGTTAAGGAGCAATGCTTCCATTGACAAACGAGCCTCAGCCTCAACCCTTGCACTTTCCCACTGAACCATATGCCGGGTTGATGCTGCAGACTCACATTTTACAGTTACAGGCTCTAAAGACGAGCAAGATTGATGGATCTGAAACTTTTGATTTGTAGAATGAAGGCGTTTCTTTAGTTTTGTATTCCAGTAGTTCTTGATTTCATTATCTGTTCTTCCTGGTAGTTGTCTAGCTATGGCTGCCCATCTGGACAACATTAAACAATTATAAGAAAAGATTGCAAAATTCTTGCATATTTAAGCAAAATGATATATAAGAAATATGGAGAAATTGGGATAATTAATTACTTGTTGCCAAGCATGCCATGTAGTTGAATAATAGAAGCTTCTTCTTCAGAAGAAAAGGGACCTCTCTTAATGTCAGGGCGGAGATAGTTGATCCACCGGAGCCGGCAGCTCTTTCCACACCGGAGAAGCCCTAATCACATCGGGGGTCAAATCTTAAGTAAAATTGAAATTCAAAAACTTGCAAAAATACCCAGTAATTAAAATTTCATTCAAGATTGTGAAACCATATAAATAAGACAATTTTAAGGTCAATTTACCATCATCATAAGACACGTGTAAAATCTCCGACTCAAGATATGAAGTACATTTGTCATGTTGAAGAAAAAAAACCGGTTCATGCAAGCAACCAACGGAAAAGAGGGGAAAAAAGTGTGTTAAACCTGCATTCTTGGGCAAAGAACGCCAATGGCCATGGCCATGTTCTTGAATATACTGAATCAAGATTCTGTCTTCTTCAGGAGTCCAAGCTCCTGTTTTAACTCCAACTTTATCGCAACAAGGAGCTCTTCCCATCTTTTTCTTCTTCCTTTTCACTCCCTCTTTTCTCCAGAGCAAACCCATGGCCAGCAAAAATTAAAAACACAAATAATTGAAGGAAAGAAAGAAAGAAAGAGTAAAAGAAAGGAAAGCTTTACTGTTAAAAAAAGAAAGGAAAGCTTTCAAACTCTATTATTATAGCCTAATGAGATAGTATTTATTAATAAGCTAAAGCTTTTTATAAATGAATGAATAAGAATTGCAGAGAATCAATTGACAGAATCACTCTTCTCGAATTTGATTTGAGTTTAATGCCTATATCCATTTTATTTCCTCGAAGCAAAGCCTGGTTTATATGTACTAGACTACTGTACTAGACCCAACGGCAGCAGTAACACACCCATATGTCGTTTTGAAGAAGCGACACAATTAAAGAAACCAAATTGAAGTAGAAAAGGGTATAGTGTAAACTAAAAACATACCTTGAGCGTATAGTGTCGTTCAATGTTCATCAAAGAAAAAGCTTTTTTTTGAAAAAAATTTCTTTCAGAAAACAGAGTAATATAATGGAGTAATTTTACAGAATTTGTCTTTTGGTTTGGTCAATGCTCTTTCTATGAGCCTCGAAAACGCAAGAAGCAACAAGTAGCTGAGTGATAGTATAACAAATTGTTGCACGTAAATTCTGTGCTATCCTAACATAGAATTTGACACGTAAGATAATTAGTCGGAGTCCGTTTGTAAAGAGTGGACAGAAACGTCAGAGTGAGGTGAGGATGATGATGGGTGTGAAGGTTTAGTTTAATGGCGATTGACGGAGGAGTGCGCGAATCATAATGTCAGACAGACAGGCGGTCTTGTTGAACTGACTATGGTCGGCTTGCTTTTCAGGCTATCATTCTTTCACTGCCTTGTTGCCCAAGTGCAATGCCTTGCTTTTTTATCGGATGTCCCCGAGGGGACAGTGCAATGCCTTTCTTCACCCAATTAAATTAAATCATTAATCAGTCATGATAATTGGATTTTATAAGTTTAATCCCTTTTTTTTTCAAGTTTTAGAGAATTTTTTATCTTGAGATATATGCCCTATACATTATATCTAGGTGATCAGGGGCAGATGTGGTAAGAAACAACGTTTGGAGGCCGGAGTTCTATATTCGAGCTGCCTGGGCCATAGGTCGGCTGGCGGTTTAAGAATTTTGGCAGTTCGGACGGTTTTCATATGGTTGAACGGCAATTGATTTAAGGGTCTGGCCAAAGATGGTTATGGTTCAAGAAAATTCCAACCTTGAACCGGACTAGAGTTGCTGTGTTTCTGGGCCAGATCAGATTTAGTTAACAGTGAGTCAAGAATCGACTTTCTAGGCTAGTTTGGGTCAGGTTAACCGCGGTCCTGGTATCAACAATTTTAGGCTAGGCCGAGTCTGGTCAATCGTAGGCTAGGAATTGGCGGTTTCTGACAGGCCAATGTAGGTCATGGCCTCCTCTAATAATTTGAATTGTCGTCAAATTGAATTATAATCATCTAACCAGGAGCAAGTTCAAGTTAAAAAAAATATAGATCGATAGGTTGTTGAATCGTTTTGAATTGTGATTTAAATTGAATCATAAACAGTTCATGACACATAATCGAACTGTGTAGAACATAGTTCGGTTCAGGATCAGGATATCTTGAAATTGGTCATCTCAAAGATTACATATATACGAATTCACTATGTGACGCTGGATTTAGGGAGAAAAAACTTGGATAAATAAAAGGGATATTTACAAAAACCTCCGTAGGTTTTTGCATTAACTAAATTTTTCTCCCTGTTTTTTTTTTTGGGACATAAATCTTCCTACATTTCAAATATTTTAGACAATTATATCATTTTGTGTAACACCCCAAATCCGCCTTACGAATAAGACAACCTGAGGTGTCACATGTGTCCTTTAACGGTACTCGAAACTTCATTTTTCTATTTATTTTATCAGTTACATTACCCCATTACGTTACAATAATTTATTTTACAGTAATTCAGGAAATTCTTTACAATATTCACAGTATATGTCATGCTAATGCTTTGTCAGATTCGATTGGCATTCTGCTCTACTGGTTCTTTCTTGACTTCTACTTCTGGCACCTACAAGTTAGCAAAAATTAACTTGCTAAGCGTTTCGCTTAGTGGATACTTTACACAAACATTTCAAATATAACATTACAAGAGTTCATATCAATATAAATATCAGGTAGTGCACAACATAGCATCTTAACACGACATAACATTTATTCACAGCAAGTTGAGTAAAGGTAAAGTATCAAACCTGAAAATCTGTCCGCAAATAGCCTTACATGTATACTCTTTTAATTTCCTCGCGCCTCGGCGTTTTCGGATCCTAAAAATTAATATTCAAATATTTAATAAATCCAATAATTAAACCTTTGGATCCTAATAATATTATTTATGTGTTTTTAATAATTTATATAATTTAATTTGGGTCTCTAAATATTTAAAATTCACTAAATAATTTATTTATTATTCTGTTGAATGAAATTGTATTGAAAAATAAAGTTTAAGGGCTGTTTTGTAATAATTAGGACCTAATTGAAAAACCAAAGTAAGTTCTGGGGCCAATCAGTAAACACGGAGGGGCCTTTCTGTAAAATTTCCTAAGTTGTCGGATTAAATTGATATAAAAGGACCTATTTGCTTAACCAAAGTGACTTCAGGGGACAAAACGTAATTAGAAAAGGGCTTACTTACACGCGGCTTGAAACTTTAGGGACCAAAAAGAAAGTTTTCCAAAACTGTGCCGTTTAAGGCGAAA
>CATIWJ010017720.1:0-18474 GCA_949640765.1 Croton laevigatus
CTAGGATTGGAGAAGTGGATGTAGGCTTAAGATTATAGCCGAACCACTATAAATTCCTTCTATTCAAACCACCAAAATTCCGCTTAATTTTTTAGAAGGCCACTAATTCACCCCCCCCTCTTAGTTGCCACGGGACCAACACAGCTTAGATGTGCTGATCCTAAATACAAGTTAGCATGTGCTACGTCTCTACTTGAGGAAGCATTTATTTGGTGGGATACTGCCAAAGAAAGAGTAGCACCAGAGCTGAGGACGTGAGATTTCTTTGTAGCTGAGTTCAGGAAAAAGTACATTGCGATAACTTATTTGATTGCAAAGCAAGATGAATTCGTATACCTATAGCAGGGAAGAATGACAGTGGCGGAATACGAATGAAAGTTCATTTGCTTAAGCAAGTACGGAAAAAGGCTGACAGAGACTGTAGAGGAACGTTGTCAGAAGTTTGTCAATGGGCTGAATAACGATGTACAGGAGCAGATAGTGGCTCTGGGCTATACGGATTTTTCTCGAGTACTAAATCGAGCATTGGATGTGGAGAGAGTCCAGACAAACAGGAGGAATCACCGCCAGTGGAACCAACATAAAAGGGATCATTCCCAAGGTTTTAGTGGTGGATAGGGTTCTAGGAAGAGGTATAAAGGAGGTGGTTATGGTCAATCAAGGGGATCCAATACACAGACGTCAACTGCTAATGGCAGAGAAACTGGTTGAGGCTAGAGAAGAAACTACTCAGGTTATGAAAGAGGAAGAGGAAGCTGAGCTGCAAGTGGAAGTACCAGTTCGAAAGGTTCGTCGGTGCCACCATGTGTTCATTATAGTAAGAAGCATAGTGGTGTGTGTTGGTATGCACCGATTGCGCCGAGTGGATGTTGGGAGTGTGGAGAACCGGGACATATCCAATGGGATTGTCCAAAACTGCAGGAAGGTAATGCTGCACCAATGGAAAGATCCCAACCAGCTACAGGTAGAGAAAGAGGATGTGGTCGTGGAGGAAATTAGAATTTTCAGAGTGGGAGATCGGAGTCAGTGAACCGACCAGGTCCCAGTGCACCAGCAAGAGTTTATGCAATGAGAGCTCGGGAGGAAGAAGAAGAAGCTCCTAATATGATAGCTGGTACGCTACATTTACTTGACATGCCCATATATACTTTAATTGATCCTGGATCCACACACTCGTATATAAGCATGTCACATGATAGATTGAAAGAATTGCATGTAGAGATTGATAGCATCGGAATAGTAGTAACCAACCCCATAGGAAGAGAAGCAATAGCTAATAAGGTGATAAAATGGTGTCCGATTGAGATCCATAGGGAAACGTTCCTAGGGAATTTTATAGAATTGCCTTTCGGGGAATTCGATGCTATACTAGGAATAGATTGGCTAGAAAAACACAAGGCTATAGTAAATTATGAGAAAAAGAGATTGACACTGAAAACTGCACGCAATGAGGAAGTAGTTTTTGTCGGAAAGAGGGCCGACTATTGGAATAGTATTATATCGACGATAAAAGCGAGGAAGTTAGTCCAGAAAGGATGTGAAGCATATCTGGTAAGTGCGTTAGAAGCTGATAAGAATGCGGTGCAAAGTCAGAACATACATGTGGTATGTGACTTTCCAGATGTGTTTCCAAATGACAAGCCAGGATTGCCACCACAGAGAGAAGTGGAATTCTCGATCGATACCTATCCAGGAGCAGCACCAGTATCGATTGCACCATACAGAATGGCACCTGCAGAGTTGAAGGAGTTAAAGGTTGCAACTACAGGAGTTGTTAGATAAGGGGTTTATAAAGCCGGGTGTTTCGCCGTAGGGAGCCCCAGTACTGTTCGTGAAAAAGAAAGATGGAACGATGAGGATGTGCGTGGATTACAGACAGCTCAACAAGCTGACGATAAAGAATAAATACCCGTTACCACGTATTGATTATCTGTTTGATCAGCTTAAGGGAGCTGCGGTGTTCTCAAAGATTGACCTGAGGTCGGGTTATCATCAGCTGGGAGTTAAGAAAGAAGACATCGCAAAGACTGCATTTCAGACTCGATATAGGCATTATGAGTTTCTAGTAATGCCGTTTGGACTCACGAATGCCCTGGCAGTCTTTATGGATCTTATGAATCGGGATTTTCATCCGTACTTAGATCAATTCGTAGTAGTTTTCATAGTCTACTCGAAAGATCGTGACGAGAATGATAAACATCTTTGAATCGTTCTACAGACACTGAGAGAAAAGCAGCTGTACGCAAAGCTCAGTAAGTGCGACTTCTGGCTAAGTGAAATAATTTTTCTAGGACATGTGGTGTCAACTAAAGGCATTCAGGTCGATCCAAAGAAGATTGAAGCAGTAGTGAATTGGAGACCACCGAGAACTGTAATAAAAGTAAGAAGTTTTATGGGATTGGATGGATATTACAGATGATTCATGAAGAGATTTTCGATCATTGCAGCACCAATGATGAAATCACTAAAGAAAGATATTAGATTCCAGTGGACAGAAATCTATCAGCGAAGTTTTGAAATGTTGAAGGAGAAATTAACAAAGGCACCAGTCCTTACTCAACCTGTATCCAAAAAAGATTTCGTGATTCACAGCAACGCATCACATAACGGATTGGGATGTGTGCTGATGTAAGAAGGAAAGGTAGTAGCCTATGTTTCCCGACAATTGAAGCCACATGAGAAAAACTACCTAACGCATGATCTGGAATTGTCAGTGATCATTTTAGCGTTCAAAGTATGGAGACACTATCTTTACGGCGAGAAGTGTTATCTGTACAAGGATCATAAAAGTCTGAAGTACTTAACAACCAAAAAGGTAATGACAAAAAGGATTTCAATATGAGACAGAGGAAGTGGATTCAGATATTGGAGAATTACGACTACGAGATTCTTTATCACCTAGGAAAGGCGAATGTCGTCGCAGACGCACTTAGCAAAAAGACGGTGCATACGTTAAGGGTTATGCAAGTCAAAGTGACAGCAACAGTCGATGACGGAATACTAGCAAAAATAAGAGTGCAACCAGTGCTTCTACACGAGATCAAAGAGCTACAGAAGGAAGATCATCAGGCTCAGAAGTGGGTGAAAGAGATTCAAGCTGCCAAGAACAAAAAGTTCTGTATTGTAGATGATGAAATTTATACTTCGGATAGAGGATAATTGTTCTAAAGACGGGGAGTGTGATTGGGAAGATCCTCCAAGAGGGACATTCGAGTTCATTGACTATGCATCCAGGCAGTGCAAAGATGTACTCGGATTTAAAGAAATACTATCGATGGCCAGCCAGGAATGAAACGAGATATCACGAACTACATAGCCAAATGCTTGACATGTCAGCAAATAAAAGTAGAGATTGCTACAGCCGATAAGTATACTGATGTGGAAGTGGGAACGGATAACTATGAATTTTGTAACAGGACTAATGACACGAGAAAAGCATGATGCGATATAGGTGATCGTCGATAGGTTGACTAAGTCAGCGCATTTTCTTCTTGTGCGTAAAGATTACTCACTGGATAAGCTAGCCAATTTGTACTGAAAAAGATTATCAGACTGCACAGAGTTCTAGCATCGATAATATCGGATCGAGATCCGAGATTTACGTCTAAATTCTGGAAGAGTCTGCAAGAGACATTAGGGACTAAACTTCATTTCAGTATTGTATTTCATCCTTAAACAAATAGACAGTCAGAACGTGTGATTCAGATTTTGGAAGATATGCTGCGAGCATGTGTTCTCGAGTTCGAGGGCAGCTGGGATAAGCATATTCCTTTAATGGAATTTACTTTCAATAATAGTTATCAAAGCAGCATTCAAATGGCCCCATATGAAGCGTTGTATGGAAAGAAGTGTCGTACACCAGTATATTGGACAGAACTTGGCGAATATAAGATGATTGGGCCAAATATGGTTTGAGAGATAGTAGAGCAAGTATATGAATATACACAAGAATGAGTTTAAAGCTAACTCACAACTATATGAAAACAAAACAACAATAATGTTGGATTTAAGGATTACCCAACAAACACTTATAAAACAAAGTAGATTTAAGTAAAATGTATAGAGAATTGAAGATAATAGAGTGCAGGAGTTGTGTTGTACTCCCATCAGTGTATGTGAGAGTATTTATAGAAAATATTTGAAGCCTAGCCGTTTGAAGCGTCAAAGAAAAAAAAAGTATCCTGAAATCCAACAGGGTCGTGACCTAGACTCGTCGATTTGGAGCGTTGTTTTGAATGTCAGACAATGGATTATTGTAGGCCCGACAATATCTTAATATTTGAGTGGGCTAACTTTTATCTGGTCGCGAGCGAGACACAGTGGTAGCGACCGAGACTTGCTAAATGTTCCAACGACCATTTTGAAAGTATCGAGCGAGACTGGTGTGAGAAATATGAGTCGCGACTGAGACTGATCAGTAGCGACCGAGATGCTGTTGCTGAGGATGAGTAGCGACCGAGACTCTGATGCGACTTTAAGTCGCGAGTAGTCAAGTAGCTTCACTAAATTTTTGATCTGTTGAGTCGCAACCGAGACACCTCGGTAGCGACCCAGACACCTGTGCTAAAGCTGAGTCTCGACGGAGACACATGAGTCGCAATCACTCTGATACTTGAATTAAAATCTTCTTTGTTGAGTCGCGATCGAGACCCAGTTGCAGTATGGCCATTTTGCTGATATTCACTTTGATTTTGACTTAGATTGTTTTGACATGTCAATATTCAACTGCTAATATATAAAAACATTTGAAACATCATTAGTAACTTCACAAAATCAAGTATTAGTTGGTCAAACAATCAAAACAAGAGATTTTGGAAACTAGACACAACATTACGTGTTCTCTGTATCTTCCTCTTTTTTTTTTTAAATTTATTTATATAATTACACATTAATCCCTTAACTTGATACAATTTCTAGAATTACTCTTCTTTTACATTTTCTTGCATTTGATTCCACCTATATATTATTAAATTACACCCTTATTATTATTATTATTATTATTATAAAACTTTTTACACAATTACCATCACGTCCCTCAAATTACTTTTTATTACAAAATTTTACCCCTTTGATATCTTCTTTATTGATTTGTTGGCTACATACGTTTTATACTAATTCTGAATTCTCATATTTATTACTTATTCCTTTATTTCAATTTCAACTAGTATCACCGTATTTCTAATATCACAGAGTTCAGGACATGATATTAATTCCGTTAAATAAAAATACCCTTCTATCTATTTTTCTATTAAAATATTTGTAGAAGGGCCAAAATATAATTTTTATCGTCCATGACAAAATACTTATTTCTGTGTTTCTGACTTAAATCTGGTTTTACCTTAAACGTCCTTTTATCTTTTTATTCCACTAACTTGCTATGTACATAAACTCATGGATACATTAATATTTTGATTTACGTATTTATTTACGTGTGTGTTTATATATATTTGTTTATTATTTCAATACTTATTATTTAATCTTTATACATTTATCAAACGTCATTTATCAATCAATTTTATTTTCTTATTCCCTTCTCACATTTCTCGACTATAACAAAATTTAATTCAACAAATATTAACTTTTTTTTTTTTTCTGCGTATACTATGTTTATAGCCTATTTATAATATGTCTATTTTCTATAAATCTTTACTTCTCGACACTTCATTCAAAAATATTATTTTCAAACATTTCTTCGTATTTTACGTCTCTATTTAACTTTTATTAAACAAATATTAATTTGCTTATTCGTTTATTTATTTGTTTTTCTCTTCTTTATTGTTCTAAGATTTCCGCTTATTATTTAATTCTTTATAATATTCATCGAATAATATTTATCGGCTTATTTTATTTGTAAAACTTTCATATTTTCTTTTGGTATTACCTGATTCTGTTTACAATTAACCTGACCAAATATTAACTTATTTATTTTTTATTTATACTATGTTTACAATTCACTTATAACACGTTTATTTTTTACATTCATTCTTTCACCTTTCAATAACTTATTCAAAAAAATTAATATAGATTATTTCTTCATAGTCCATACTTTTGCTTAGTTTGTAAATAAATTCTAACTTTTTTATTTCCTATTTATAACCTATTTATACACCTTCTTCTTATTTTCTTACCCTCTAAGAAATGTTTATTTATTGTTTACAAAATACTTACTATATTTATGATTTGTTTACTTTTCTCTTATAACTCATTTATTTCTCTGAAATTATCTATTTGATAGTCCGTTACTCATTTTCGTACTCAAGTTATTCTATATTTCTGATTTTTGAGAGTTTAGGATGTAACAACCTCTTTCTTCTTATGCGTCCTTGCGTCCCTAGACATGGGTCGCCTACTCCCCGTTGGACTACCTCTATTAGAATAGCACCCTCTGCTAAGCTTGTGACTTCTTCTCTCTATTAAGTTTTTCTCTGCATTGTCGTCATTATCATTATCCCTTTGAATTCTTTCATCCTCATCTCTATCGTTTGCCAATCTATTGCTTTGGTTGGCCTTTAAGCGACCTTCACCACTAGACACTCTCGTTGCTTAGGGCTGAAGGGCTACTTGTAATTACCTTTAGGTGAGGTTCAATAATTGGGATTGTGCTATAGAATTTGGCCCAAGTAAACCAATTAATTACTCTTAGGTGAAGGGTTGGGAGGAGGTCGCGTTTGAGGTCATGGTTATTTTAGGATGCGAGGTGTTTGGAGGAAAAGGAGTGGGTAAGTTGAGGTAGTATGATTGAGGTATGCCTAGTCCCATCGGAAAGGTGTTGTCCTTTGGGCGACGGTGCAAGAAATTCGAGGGTGGCGTTTACGACGGTGGTGTGGGTCCCGTCTTATAGGGTAGCGATGTGCTAACCTCCAGAGGGAGTGGTGGAGGAAAACAAGGACTCACAGGTTGTTGGTCCTGAGCGTCCAGAGTATTTGTCATTTCTTCCGTATTCATGATTTTTTAATGGCAAGCGACTTGACGATTGGCTAACTTCCCCTTCTCTTTCATAATTATTATTTTATTTCTATTTACTAATTATTTAGTTTTTATACTATTGAATCGGCTAATTCCATAATTCTTTTGATTTTTCATAAATTTTTTTTTCAAGAGTCCAGATCTTAATTATTTATAATAGAAAATTATTGTTTCATGTTATCTTTTTAATATCCAAAATCTAATTATTGATTTCATTATTGAGTACTTAATCATTCAGTTCCTACAATATTCAAATATTCTTTTTTCTTTATAACTAATTAAAAATATCAATTTAGTACCTTCTACCTTTCTATTTATTTATTTCTACTAACCCGTTATTAAATTAGCTTGTTAATACAGTTGTACTTTGGTTTACACATTTGATTATCCTTGTACATGTTCTATCTAAATATTTATTTGTTTATTATTCAATTTTATCATTCTATTACCTTTTGATTTAGATGTTTATTATTTAATTTTTACAATATTTATCAAATAATATGTACTAATCAATTTTATTTATAGAATCTTTATATCCTCTTCTTTTATACAAATATTAACCTTTTTTGCTTGTACATTGTTTATAATCTATTTACAACACGCCTATTTCTTAATTTTTTATCCCTCAATTTTCATTGTTCTCAATAACTTATTCAGAATCTTGATTTAACATTTTTCCTTGTATTTCATAGCTTTGCTTTGTCTTTATAAAACCACTACTAACTTGTTTATTTTCAGCTTACAACTCGTTTATGATACATATATTTCTTATTTCCTTTTCTTGAACTTATGCTTAATTTTTTTGTTTACGATATGTTTACTACGCTTACGACTTATTTACTTTTTTTTATAACACATTTGTGTTTCTAAATTTTTCTATTTAATAATCCATTACATATTTCCGTACTTGATTTTCTTGGTGTTTTCCGATTTTAAGAATTAGATCATGTCAATTTTCATATTTTTAATATAAAAAAGGCTTTCCGTTAGAGAGCCTGTACAATAAGTTAGTCTAAGTATATTTATGCCGAAAAAGTTAGGGCTAGCACTTAACACTTTTCTACTTCTTAGTTCTCTAAAATCATTTTCGAGGTTTTCGAGTTTTTTTCTTTGTTGATATTGCTAGAGATTGTATGATTGGATGATTTATGTTTTGCGATAACGCAACCGAAAACGATATTCAAAATTCATATAGTGAAAAATTAAACCACGTACACTTTCTTTTTGTTTATTTGTTTTAATCGTTTAAAAGTGATCTGTCGATGTTAACAAGATTTTTATATTTTTCACTTTCCGTAACGTCTTTGATTCGGTGGAAACCCAATAAGTTAGTCATGCTCTAATTCCGATTGAACTAAAGAAGTTGCATTTTATTTTAATTATAATTCAAATTCAAGTTTTGAGTACAATTATAGATAAGTTATGGATTTTAGGTGTTAAAATACATAAAGTTAAAAATTTATTGTATTTGTGACACTCCGCAGTCCACCAAGTTGGAATTGCAAAAGAACGAAAGGCCTTATGTGGAATCAAATACTATATAGTATATATATATATTTTTTATAGAATATTATGTGGAATCAAACATTACTTCCAAGCAGAGACTTTCAACCCACAAAATGCCAAAGTCATCTTTTAGACTATTCTATTATTATTTTGAAGGCGTATTAACATGAAATGCATAAAAAAGAAGATAAGACTCTCAAGAAGATATTTTTATTTGTTCATAAAAAAGTCTTTTTTAAAATTCAAATCGGCAAGTCGCTTTCTCTCATAAAAAAAAAAATGGATTATAAAGCATTTCAGTTTCCAATTGTCAACACTTTATCGACAAAATGCCAAAATGATGGTGCATCTTGCACTTGTCATTGCCAAATTTACCCTCAAAATTTTGGACTCCATTATTTAGACATTAATTTCTTTTGAATTAGATGCCAAATCCTATTAGCTACCTCCAAACAAACTAATTGATGTCTCTACCATATACCATTATTTTTTATTTTAAACTACTTGGCTTGGTGTCCATACTCGACCCATCCATCATATTGGAGTTTTTAATCCGTATGCGGCACCCCCGCGATATGTGGTTTGTACAGTTTGATCAATTACTTTATTAATAAACTCTTTTCTTCTAAAATATAGATTAAAGCAACCATATATTTTAGTAGTTACAAAAAAAAAAAAAAAATTGTTTTTTGTATATAATATTTTAAAATCTTAATTCAGAGTGATATATCATATATTTAATAAAGTTATATACTCCCTCCGTTTTATTTATATGAAGAAAGTATAAGTTTTTCACATAAATTAAGAAAGTGGAATCAGTTCTGTTTAACTGTCAATTAAGAGCATCTTCAATGTTAATATGGGTTACACTAATCCACTTGCCACATAAGAAAAATAGAAGATTTTTTTTTTTTTTTTAAAAATGCTCTCAAATACTAATGTTCATTTTGGATATGAAGGTTACGTGGGCTTGACATTATCTAACTCACCTTCTTTTTTTAGAGGGTCTTCTAGATAATATCTACATTTAATGGTGTATTATAATTAGCTAGATATTAAATTACAATTCCAACAAAGAAAAAAAATAAAATAGAAAATATTGCATCGTAGATAAAATTTTTAAATTGGGTGTCAACATATAGACTTTCATCCACATTTTTCTTGACACCTTCTATTTTATTAGACACATAAACTAATGAAATGTGTTGTATTAGAGATATTTTAAGAACCTCTCTACAGCAACAGTAGTTGTGAATATATTTAAAATTGCATACATTTATTTATTAAAAATACGCATATTTTTTTTAATATATTGGCAGTTATTACAGTTTTAATTCATATACGCAGTCATTACTACCACACCTCCTTAATTTGTATGAAAAGTGAACTTTCCTTATTACTTTTCTTATATTTCAATTCTCAATACTTTTCCAATTTGAAAATTTCTCTATATAAATAATGCATCCATTTTGGCAAATTTCTATATATAAATTATACGGATTGAGTATAAATCATTAATATAATAAATTTTTATTGCATTATTTATGTTGACAAATATTTTAAATTTTAGTTTCAGAAAATATATATATGCTCCTTCCATTTAGTATATTTAGAGGAAAAAAAAAACTTTTGTAAGGGATTATAAGAATAATTAAATTGATTTTTTTTTTTTTGGCCAAAAAATCCCTAATTTGACGGATATTAAATGATTGAAGTTAGCCATGTGAAGTTTATTTTCCAATATGAGAGTAAATGAAGCGTACCCATACTCAAAGAAAAGAGATAGAGACATAATTCTTGATTTTGATTTTCGTATACCATAATAAGCATAAATAGTAATAGTTGTGTTCTTATTTAGCATAAATCTAAAAATTCTAAATTTGAATATGTATGGATGGATTTCTTGTACAGATGTATCCATAAAATTAAAATATATAGCACAAAATGAGTTAGTTTACTAATGTTTTGATTGTAAAAATGTTAAAGAATCAGTATATTTTTTAAAGTGAACTTATTTCATAGAGAATAAAATTAGTTGTGGCTGAATTTAGTGAATGCATATGATTCTGATGAAGGATTAAGTGAACTAATTTTGTTTATGATGTCTTTTGTAAGACTCACTCAATTTATGCAGATATGTGAATGAAAGATAAAATTATTACGTAATTTCCAATAATAATTCTTAAGGTAGTTTTTAAATGTTAACATATATGATCCGGTAGAAACAATTTTATTGGTCGTTTGTTGGAGGAAAAATCCCTGCGCTTCTGTGTGTGAGAGAAAGTCTCTAAGCTTATAATTTTATTGCCTTATGAAAGGTCATTAGTTATAAACCACTTCATCTTATAAATTAGTGATCTGGGATTCCATCCATTTTGTCTCACAATTCTTTGTTCTAAGCTCACTTTTAAATTTCTATTTCTTATTCACCTTTAATCCGTTTTGAGCATATAATGTACCATTGAAAATCACTTATTGCATAGAATATAATGACACATTTTATGTTATTTAAATCGCAATTTTCCTGATAAATTTTCAAACTGAAAGTTGACTAAAAATCACTTTCTCAAAACTAAAATATCTAACAATTTCTAGAATGGTGCTTTATTTTATGGCAGAGTTGGAGCCAAAATTTTTGAAAAAGTGGAAAACCCCCAATTACTCATATATGCTCACTTATAAAAAGATCAAAGTTTAAAGAGTCTTATGATTCTTTATTCCGTTTTGCCATTATGAACTCCCATGAAACCAATATACATTACAAAAGTATCATGAACTAAACAACCATGTCTCCAGTTTTTCATGTAAAATTCCCTGATCTCAATTTAAGGTCAACAAAAGAAGATTTTCAATCCTCATCACATTTGAGAGAAGTTTTCGTTTTTGAATTTTGAATTTCAAAAATTAGGAATTTCAACTGTTTCAATGACTAATGACAATTGCTAAAACCCCACTCATACAGAATTTCTGAGGTTACACAACAACTGAGCAGAAATTATTTTTTAAGGATAACGGCTAGTTTGTTGAATGTGGGTATAAATACTCACTCCTATAGAATTTATGAGGTTACACAACAACTGAGCAATCAATACTTTAACAACCTCATTTATTTCATTTTCATTTAATCGTTGTAATCAATTTGTGAGTGTTTATTAGTTAGGTGAGTATTAAACTCAACCTTTGTTAGTTGTAAGTTTTTAGAGTGAGTTTTAAACTCTAGTGAGTAATTGTAAAGTTTGGGGTGAGCTATAAACTCCAAGTTTGAGGTGAAATTGAAAAACCTCTTGTAATCCTTTGAGATTAGTGAACCCGATTCTAGGGAGAATCAGAGATGTGGATGTAGGCAAGAGTTAGTGTTGAATCACTATAAATTCCTTCTTAATTTCCACCAAATTCCGCACTTAAAAATTTTAAAAGACCATTAATTTACCACCTTTTAGTTGCCAGTGGACTAACAATAGAGATATGACCCTTTTCATTTACTAAACCAGCTAAAGGGAAAAGTAAAAATAGATAAGCTAGATTAATAGAAAAACCTGTTACCTTAATCACTAAAGAAGTTATGTGATATATGTTCATTGGGAAATTGCTCCTTATAATTAAGAAAAATTTATCACATCATTATGAAGGAAAGGCCATATTTACTCAGAAAGATAATGAAAGCCTCATATTGCTAAATGGTGCTACTTTTAATAAAGCTGTTGACTTAAACATTCATCTTATGTGTAAGCTCTCTAATTCCCTGACTTAAATATCTTAGACTTAGGTTTTGTTAGATTAATTAATGATTTGAAGAATAAGAAAGATCCTAAAAATATTGACTAATTAATTTCTATTATTACTAATGTGTATTGTTGTTTTAGCCCCTAAAAGATGAAAAAAGTTTGATTTTCATTGTAAGCATGTATGCTTGAGATAATGAAATGTAAAGAAGGTAACAATTATGAAAGAGCACATAAATTCAAGGATAGATTTATCAGGTGTGATGCATTACCTAATGCAATAAAAGTTGAAGTTAATATTTTTAATGTTGCTACATCTGCTTATTCAACATTCTTATGTAACCTTGTTCCAATGATTTCATACGATTTTGGTTACATATTTTAAAATTTAGGACTTTGTTGCACATATATCATTTTGTAATTATGTTCCTAATATGCATTGTTAGTAAAAGAATGCAATGTTACAAAATATGTGAAGTTGGAAATTTATTTTGCCTTTTGTTTGTTTGCATGTTCATATAAACATAGACTTAGTTCATATTATTGTTTCAAGCATTTTATTAATGTAAGCCTCCTCTATCTTTGAGGCCTCCCAAAGGGTGAGGTTACCCTTCGACCAAGATTGAGGGGAGGTCTACTTTGGTAAGGAATAAGGAGACATCACCCTTTTGGTTAAAGCCAAGGGAAGGTCACCCTTCTTTTAGGACAAGGTCGTTTGTGGGGATGCCCAGCCTTCAAGGGAAGGCCACCCTTCTCCTATTGCCAAACGAGGCAAATGGACCCCGAGAATGTCGAGGAACCTTATCATGGCCTCAAGAGTCTTATTGGATATGAGGTTTTCGAGACATTGCTACCTTAATTTTCCTATATAAGGCCTTCGTTGGTCACTTGAGATCTTGAATCACTTTTCAGACTTTTATGGGTGCAGTGAGCGTGGACCGAAGTTAAGAAGTTGACCTTAAGATTCGCTTTCAGTATCATGAGTGAGGTAGATAACACAGGTGACAGCCAGGGGGTAGAGATGATATATCCTCTAGAGGTCGCCACCGGCACCTAGAGTAACTGATACCAAACTCTTAAGAAGAGGGTTTGGATTAACTTTGGACACTACACCATCAAATTTCTTCAACGCCTCCCTGGAGAAAATCCCTTTCCTCTAGTGCCAAAAACACTAGTTTCATTCTACCAATACCCTCCCCCCCCCCATTTGGGAAATTTCCTTAAAATACATTAACTTTTATAATACCTTATGCCTCTACCCAACCCATATCCCAAGACCAGCTATTTAATCTGTTTGGCCAACCCCACCCAGAGACAAATTCCATCACCCCCTCAATCGCCAAGAAATAGGGTAGAAGGAGGTGGTAATAGGTAGATAGAGAACAAAACCACAAAGAGGGGAGTGCAGGAGCATAGATAAGGAAGAGACAATGATAATGATAATGATAATAAGGGTAAGGGTAAAGATGTGGACCCCAGAGATGGTAACCAAGATGAGGGGGGAGATCGAGACAATAGAGGTTGGTTATATAGTAGGCGACCTTCACTTAGGGGTAAATGTTGCAATAGAGGGCGAACCCCCAATAGTGATGATGATGACCCTAATGATGAGGATTGGACACTCGGTGTTGATAAGTGGGAAATAACGATCATGGTTACCACTCAGAACCTTATTAGAGGGTGGAGCAGTGGGTCAGGAATATTCAAAGGGAGGATGAACATGAGGAAAATTTTCAAGCTAATTTTTTTTTTTACTTAGTTTGGAGAGAGCGTCAATCCCAAGAGGGTGGAAAGCCCTTAATTTAAAACTATCTATACAGGCAAAGGGAATCCTAAGAGTTATGTAAGAAATTATCATGATTTCATGTCGGCAAGAAGGGTTACTAACGCCCTTATGTGCAAACACTTTTCAGAGACTTTGTTGGATGATGCTGGTGAATGGTTTCATCACTTACCTAGTAGAAGCATCTTTAGCTTTAAAGATCTGAAGGGAGAAAATGATACTTGAATTCAAGAAGGACAAGGAGGCTTCATATTTGAAGTTTGTGGTAAGGAATAATGGGGAAATACTTGAAGAAGTTTGTTGAGAGGTTCAGGGCTGTAGCCATTCAAATCAAGAATATAAATATACAATTAACAATACAAATTATGTAGTTTAACTATCAGTTCTAAGAGTTAATGGACTCGCTATCTTTGATTAGCCTTGAATAATTCAAGATCTGGTGAATAAGGCTTATAAATGTATAAGGGTTGATACTTAGAGACTGATATAGGGCGTAAGGATTGGTAAATACAACTCCTCTTCTAAAGGGGAGTCATAAAGTGGTCTACCAGAAGAAATAAGGGGGAGAGGCAACTATTATGATGGAGGCAAAGGTAGCTATTATAATAGAGGTAGATGTAGCAACTTTAGTGGAGGTAGAGGAGGTTAATATGAGGGTGGCATAGGTAGTGACCAAATTTATACCCCATTGATTACTTGACATTCAAAAGCTCTTATGGCCATTGAAAGATAGTCCAGTAGAGCAATTTCGGGAGGCTACAAAAAGTATGGTCAGGGAGATTGCCATTATTATGCTTATTATAAGACAAGGGGTCACAATACAGATGAATGTAAAATTTGGAAGGCAAAAATAGAGAGGATGGTTCAAAGTGGCGACCTCAAAAATTTTGTTAACGCTTATAAGGGTCACACGAGTGGAGCGAAAGGCAGTTCCGCAAATAAGCGACCTGGATGAGAGGGAGCTAGGCATGATGACAAAGATAGAGGTTTAGGGTGGTTGTAAGGAACCTTAGGGTATTGTCCGTTCAGGTTGAGGATAAAGATTCCAAAGTGTAGAAAAGGTCTGCCAATAAAGTGATTTTGGCACAGGGGTTTGATTCTTTGGTAGATTTTATGATCTCATTTTCAGCCTAGGATGGGTGCGATGAAAGAAACATACGTTACCTATATAGTTATGCCCTGGTCTTTGAGGCAGTGATTGCTAATTTTAAGGTGAAGAGAATATTGGTTGACAATGATAGTACTATTAACATCCTGACCTTATATTTAGGAATTGGTAACAACTTCCGACACTTGATTGTAGTTTCACATGAATGCCCTTAACTTTTGGACAAATTTCATTTAAGTCCTTTTGATATCCCTTCTTGACCATGCTGTCTTTCTTTCTTAATATCTTTTTATTTACTTCTCCAAATTTAATGAGTCTTATGCCTCACTAAATTTAGACATCTATGGCTACATTGTACTAAAATTTTAGGGCAATTGAGCTATACATAATTTTTGACAGTCCTTTGAATCTGGACCTAAAATCTATCCAAAGACAGCTTACGCTCTGCTCACTATTTGGCCTCTAATTCAGTCCCATAGAACTCTAATTGAGATGGTTCCAATTTTAATATTTATTCAAGATATAAAGGAATAATTTTGTCCTTTATCGCTTTCCAAACGAGGTCATTTATATAGGCAAAATTCAAACTGAAGTTTCTATCTCATGCTTTGAATCAACTTGTATGCGAGTCTGGCTAAAAATGTGAACAACTCCCTACGTGTATATTCTCAGGGTTATTTTACGTATATTAAGCTACAACTTTCATGTTTTATATTTCTTAAAATTCCTTTACTATCTTAGTCTAAAAATTTCTTGAAGTTGATCCATTGTTGCTGTGTTTATTGTTTGCATAATATCTCACTTTTCAAACTCACTCTGGATACTTGTGTCACGTCCTAAAAACTGTGATGTCAGAAATATCGAGTGACCAAAGTATGAAAGAACACAAGTGATTAACAATAGGAAAGCCTGAGGAAGAAAATATGTTATAAAAGAAGAGTAAATGAGTTATAAATACAATAAACGTTTTGTGAACAACAAATAAATGAGGTTATGGGCATAGTAAACAAGTGATAAATAAGAAGTAAGCACGTTGTAGTAAGCCATTGTAAAAGAAGAATAAACAAAAGGTAAACCAATAGTAAACAAAAAGTAAGTGAAAATGGAGAAATAAGGAAATACGCTAATTTTACACGAAGGGTAAACAGAGGAATAGGAAAATCGAGTATAGACGCAATATATAAAAACCGTAGATGAAAAATGATATGGTTCGGGCGAGTAGATTCGAAAGGATCGCGGAGAAATTCGCCGAACCTCCAAAGTTAAATGTGCTCAGATCAACAACAAGGTTAGGATGGGTGACCTCCATGGGAAGTTAACCCTAAGCACATAAGTTTGGCAATATGAGTTACAGTAGGGTACCAGACAGACGCTGATCATACCCGGAAGGAGAAATTGGGCCCCGGGGGTAAAAAGGACCTAACGGTAATTTTGAAAAAAGTCGAGGATTAAAATGTAAATTTCTTAAAAGTTGTATAAAACCTTGGAAATATGTTAAATATGAGATCTTGAGATAAAATAGATCACAATGGTGAAATTACGGTAGCTTCTGGAATCACATGTATGGAGAATTCCGCTAAAACACGGAAATTTGACTTATGCAGAACCTTTGAGTTTGACTAGAATTTCGGACCCCAATATGACCTAGTTTGCAAAAGTATAAAACAAAAAAGTTGTTCCTTTATGTGTTGGTTAAACGTAGAAATAAGAACCACCTAATTTGAATTTATACAGACAAAGTTATGACGGAATTATTAGACAGTGTGCAGGCTGCCTATGGCAGTGCGACGGGACCCAACGGAAAATGATGCCAAATATTATCTATAACTCGGATTGATCTGAAATCAATATATTTAGGTATCTAGGTTCATTTGGCATAAGAATTATCAAATTTGGACCAGTATGCAAAAAGTTATCAACGGAGGACGGCAACTAGGCTAAATGAGGATCGTAAGAGGACTCAATTGGAAAATTCTAGTAAATGAAGGGGTTAAATAGTAAGAGGCAAAAATAGGACCATGTGCTTGGAAATCAAGGAAAATTAGGTGGTGTTGACACTTGGCAACATCTTGTCCATTTATTTAATTAAGGTGGCTAAATAATGGCAATTGGATTAATAATTAATTAAATCAAAAAGAAAATAAAAATATATAAAGTTGAAATAAAAAATTGGTCTTCATTTTAAGAAGAGCAAAATGCTCTCTTCTCTCATGGTGGTGGCCGAACCACCTAGCTAAGGAAGGCCATGGAGTTTTGTGACTTCTAAGCCAATCACTTAGGGTAAAGTGAATTCTCAAGGTAAATAACACACTCCTACTTCTAATTTCTTCAATTAATTATTATTTTAAGAGATTAAATAGAAAGTAAATTCTAAAATCTTAGGGTTTAAAAGGGGAATGATTCTAAAATTAAGATGAAATGATTAGTTGATTATATAGAGCTTGTATGTTAATGAATAAGTTGAAGAAAAGCTGAAATTATAATTCTGGCAGATTTCTGGGGTTGGATTCGAACAGGGTTTTGAACAGGTTAGGGACAGAATCTAAGAAAGCTATAAAAGAGAAAGTTGTAGACAGGGCCGTCCCAAGGGGTGTGCGGGTGGAGCAATCGAACAGGGCCCCACATTCTCTAGGCTAAAATGCTATTGTAATAGGGCCCCTTTTTTTGAAAAAAAAAATTATAGCTATTTCAGGGCCCCAAACTAAAAGATAGAACAGAGCCCCTCAATTCTCGGAGATTCTTGGGGACAGCCCTGGTTGTAGATATATGTCTTAGCTAACAATAGAGACCAGAACCACCCTATTTGGACTTGTGTAACAAAAGTTATGGCCAGAAAGCTGTCGGGATCAGATAGGCAAATAGAACAGACCGGACTTTAACCAATTATTAGACCATGATAGAAACAAAATTTGAGGAAGTTCAAAACATAAAAGTTGTAGGTTTATATGTCTAGTTTATGCCTGTAAACCAATTTTGGCAGAAATTTGGTATGTAAGAAGTTATACCTAGACAACTGAAGGGTGTGTCCTGTACTCGACCAGAATTAAGAGTAAACGTTAGAAGATAATTTGATTAGATTAAGGACCTGATTTGGGCAAGAGGCAGATGACAAAGTTGTTTCCCTATATCCTTTTTAGCTATATCTTTTTCATTAATAGTCCAATTAAGTTGGTTCTAACTTCTATAGTTCACTAACGAGTGTGCAGACTGAAAGTTAGAAACAGGGCAGAACTGAAATTATAACTTTGGCCTATAATTTGAACATGTTAGTGACATAATTAGATGTTATGGTAGAAGACACTATTGTGTATAAACATATTAGCTAACTAGAAAACTAAGAACCACTTCATTTAGGCTTGTAAATAAAAAAATATGACTAAATTACTAGG